>LPNX011202754.1:859577-901049 GCA_001517045.1 Pseudotsuga menziesii | reverse complement strand
CCCCCCCCCCCCTTAATCTTGAATTTATGGTGAAATATCTAAAAAATCAGATATATACAGGGCCCAGCAACAAGGCTATGGTCACCCTTTACAATTTATTTGCCCAAAAAACTGAGGAAAGAAGCAAGACCACATGGGGAAAATCCTCCCTCAAAAAAGGACATGGCACTGAAATGAACAAAATGTCTTCACTTTGTCTTTTATTTACTTGGATGAGTTGATTGAACTGCTTCTTGATGAAATAATTGTTGAAGAAGTTGTGAACTCCATGACCATGCACTAAAGCATCAATGTAGTCTATGCAAAAAACATGTGGAGAGGCCTCTTGAAACTCGTCATCCGATGATGGAGGAGAATCATATGAATGATTCTTTCTACCAACATACTCTGATTTGAATACATAATCAGTAAAGGAAAAGAGATATGTGCAAACTCCTTCCCAAAGAGTATCAAAAGACTCAACATAATCAGTTTCTTGTATAGCTGCAAACTGGTGAACCAAACCATATACATTCTTTCCAAATTGATGTAGCACCTTCCCAAATATGAAATGAAGATTATGAGACTCCGAAATATAAGAATTGGTGTCATATGGAGCATCAAAAGCAAGAGTTATAGTCTCCATGAGTATATAGAGCCATAGTAGGAAAAGGGTGTGCAACTAGGTAAAACTGATAGGTAAGCAAATATGAAAGTTTGATGGACTTGAAATCTGAACCATAAGTGTTTATATCAGACCCAAACATGTATAACATAAGTCCAATGATGACCAACGGCATGGATGACCATCCAATCAAATATAAACAAGACTTGAACCCCACAAAAAAAAGTGACACTGAATATGAATCCAAGGAGGAATCAACTAGTGAACATGGGGTTTGTATAGTCTTATGAGTATTCAATGGATGGGTAAATGGTATATATGGTGTCATAAATTGCATATAAACTTGAAAAATTACTTATAAAATAGAATCAAAAGTATTTGAATGGATAAATACAAGTCAGGAACTAGTGGAAACACACAAGTACTGGAAGATGGCTCTAGTGAACTGATAGGTGACTTATCCAAGGAAGACACTGAGATTTATGATTCATACATATTAGAATGTGAATATAAATCAGAGAATTTCCAAAAGGATTTAACTCTGCCACTCAAATCATAACTGATATTACCTTGGGACTGTGCATTGTGACAGTGCTTTGGAGTTCAACATGCTTCTCTGGTTCATTCTTTCTAGAACACCAATGTTATGTTTCTCAAGTAATTGAGCCATGATTTCCATTTTCTTCTTGAAAGAATCTGTCTTAGAATGAAATCTCTTTCTGCAATAGGAACACTTGGAGCTCCCTTTCTTCTTGTTCTTATTCATGGAATTCGAACCTTTGTCGATAGAATTGGAACCTTCATCTTCATCGTCTAACTTTGGTTTATTCTCTTTCACCTTTTGCTTTCCTATTGACTTGGAATTATTTCTTCCTTTAGCTGCAAGTGCATGGTCTTTTCCTTTGGAAGTTCTAAGAGCTCCCATTTGAACCAACTTGTCTTTATCTTTAGTAAGGGAATCAATAAATGCACTTAAAGGATGCATTTTACAATTCATAATAGCAAACTTGGTAGCATGGGAAGTTGACACAAAAACTGAGTATTCTGGACCCAATTTTGAAAGAATGGAAACACTTATTTCTTCTCAATCCCACATTGCTTGAGAATAAGAACAAGTGGCTTGAACTTGGTGAATAATTCTTCCATGGATTCGAAACTACTTAGACTCAATGAGATTAACTCATTCTCCAATTGATTCCTTCTGATTTCATATTGTACCCCAAAGAGAGAATCAATTTTGGTCCACACTTGATTTGGAGTTGTCAATCCATCAAGATTAAAAAGAAGATCCAGAGAAATAGAGAGACAAGTAATCCATAGGCTTCATTTATTCTATTATGCCACTTTGCTTTCTCAGCAACAACATTTGGCTCTTTGTCTAAATCCACAGTAAATCTATAGAGACCATTAATGCGCAATAGAATTCCAATATTGGCTTTCCATTCATGATAATTGAAGGGAGTTAGAATCATGGCTGAATAAAGATCCATGCTTTGTTTTTGCGCTCCTTAAAAAACTCTGTGCAACCTGCACAATCAATCTCTTCTCCGAAGAGAGATTAGATGCCCGGTATGCTCTGACACCATGTGAAATTTCATGGATATGATACCATATTGGTAGTTTTTCTAATTTAATTAGCTAAATTAGGATCTTTATCTGAAATAATAACGAGTACAACAAGATACACAAGATAGAGCAGATACACAAGACACAAAGATTTTCATTGGGGAAACCATAAAGGATAAAACCTCACAAACTTCTCGCGTCCTTCTCTCTCTCTCTCTCTCTCTCTCTCTCTCTCTCTCTCTCTCTCTCATGCGAACTTGAGTGAGTGACTGTGTGTATAAATTAGGGAGGGCACCTCCATATTTATACCTTTCAAGTGATTGACCTAATACATGACTGGGGCCGAAATCTTACCCTAACAAGGCTGACTTCTCCTAGAGAGACTCCAAAAATACATTACATGATGTTACACTAGGGACTATTTCCCCGACTTACAATGGAGGTTGTACCTCAAGGTCCATACACAATAATGGCATTCTGAAAGGAGGCAAACACATCTCCAATGGGTGTACACCAATATACAATGATAATGTACATCAGAATATATTATGAAGTTACAAATACATCAACACTCCCTCTTAACTAGGAAGGTATTCTCTCTCTCTCCACATTCATCAATACATATGGACCAATCATCATAGCTGTTTCCATAGTCATCTTCTAGTCGATCATCGAATGGTACTATCTGTCATAGAAATTTTCTATAGAGCTAGCCCTTTTTCATGATGGGTGTAGGCCTATTCCTCATCTAGGTCTTCATCATATCTACAAGCAAGCCATCATGACATAGGTGCATCCCAGGACCTTCTTTACATTTTCGTAGAAATAACCTGTGTCTCCTACTATCATCTCATCGTATCCATATCATCTCTTTATCCTGCACAAAAACACACACACACACACACACACAGATTACACAGAGCACAATCCAGATGCATACCACCTGCGTTCTACCAACATAGGAACATGCCAAGATCTAACATGCATCTACCACTACGTGAGAATATCCTAGGAGCACACCAAGTGCATTATGTCTCTCTACATTCAACCTATGATCTACCAAAATAGGAGAACTTCCTAGGTGTACACCAAGTGCCTTGTGACCTCATCATCTCCATCATGGGAACACACACATATAAGGATTGATTACAGCCGAACAACCTGCATACCACGCCAGGATATTTTTCGTTCAGGTCAACCTCAAGGACTTATTACATCCTAACAACCTGCGTCCAAGACATTTTCCATTCCGACAACCTTCTAGGACTTATTACGTCCGAGAAACCTACGTACCACTCCAGGACTCTCTATTTACACTCGAAAAACCTACATGATTCATTACATCCGAGCAACCTGGATACTACGTAAACACACTCTATTTACACTCGGATAACCTGTACCAGGATTGATTATGTCCAAGGATAACCTGGGAGATTTGTCAGGACTGATTACATTCAAGGAAAACCTACAGGACTGATTACGTCTGAGCAACCTGCGTACTATTCCAGGACTCTCTATTTACACTCGGACAACCTGTCTCATTTCCCATGTGAGATCTCATGCATCTGCATCTTCTGGTCTATGGTAATATTCTAGAATAAAAACACATTAAGACTGATTACGTCTAAGGATAACATGTGAGCTTCTACAGGAATGATTACATCCGAGGACAACCTACAAGACTAATTACGTCATCGAGAAAACCTATATCTCTGACTATGCTATAACTCATCATTCCCTCTTCTAAAGGGTCTCGTTCTGGATCAAACCAAGTCTTTCTATGAAGTATTCGAACTTCACTCTGGCTAAAGGATTGGTCAATATACAGGCTATTTACTCGTCTGTTACCATGTACTGGAGCTTTACTTCTCCTCTCTGCACCATATCCCTAATATAGTGGAACTTGATCTCTATGTGCTTCAACTTGTCACGGAACACTAGGTTCTTCGACATCTTCACGCAACTTTGATTTTTGCAGATGATACAAGTTGCTTCTAACTATAGATCAAACAAGTCATACAGTATCTTTCATATCCATACTGCCTCACAACTAGCCAAGCAAGTGAAAACATACCCTGCCTCATTTGTACTTAGTGCCATGCACGATTGCTTCCTACTAAATCAAGAGATCATGCAAGATCCCAAACTGAAGTAGCAACCCGAGGTGATATTCCTATCAGTGTCTCTACCTTCCCAATCTGAATCAACATAACTGTGTCAGTTAATCTTTTAATTCGCATCATACTTGAGCCCATAATCCATTGTACCCTTTAGGTACCTCAATACATGCTTTGCAGCAACCAGGTGAACATGACTCACATCCTTCAGGAATTTGGCTCAAGGTGTTCACAACAAAGCATATGGTTGGTCTTGTATTCCTCAGGTACATCAATGAGCCAGTCTTCTGATGATACATCATGCCATGAAATGAACCTGATGAAGTATCACATAAAAGATTCAAGTTTGATGCCATATGTGTGGCTATTGCCTTCCAGTCCAACATTCTGAATCTCTTTAGAATCTCCACTATATACTTTCCTTGACCAAGGAAAATCCCATCTACACTCTTCCACACCTCCATGCCTAAGAAGTATTGCATGATACCTAGGTATTTCATCTCAAACTCAGTAGCAAGTATCCTCTTTGCATATTCAATAAGTTTATGCACTCCCGTTAGGAACATGTCATCAACATATAGCAGGAGCATCAGTGCTCTTCCTCCTTCAACCTTGAAGTAAAGGTTGGAATCCACTTTAATCTTAGTAAATACTAAGCTCATCGAGAAGCTATCCATCCTGTTAGACCATGTCCTCGCTGCCTGTTTTAATCCATACAAGGCCTTCTTCAATTTGCACACATGATTCTTCCTGTCCTGTGTCTCGAATCCCAGTGGTTGTTCTATGTACACTTCCTCCTCGACTACACCATTCAATAATGTTGTCTTGACATCCATCTTGTGTATCTTCCATCTCATAAATCCATCCAATGCAAGTATAGATATAATGGAAGTGTACCTCGCTATTGGTGCAAATATCATTTCGTAGTTTTTGCCTTCTTTCTGTGAGGATCCTTGTGCTATGAATATTGCCTTGTATTTCTCGATTCTACCATCTGCAACATGCTTGATCTTGTATATCCACTTCGAAGTCACGACAGACTTCCTTTCCGGTATCGAAACTATCTCCAAGACATCATTCTTCATAATCAACCGATACTCCTCGATCATCGAATCCTTCCATTCTTTATTTTCTACATCCTCTTCATAGGTGGAAGGTTCCTTGTAAATGATGTCACACAACAGGGCCACATAGTTGTTGTAAGGATTTAGTATTTTCCTTTCTCTATGCATCCCTTCTGGAGCACCATAGCTTTCTTCTTCTTGTATGAGCTCATGTTCCCATGTTGGTTTCTTCTTGTGGGAGTCCTTCTCATGAAGTGTCTCTACAGGCTCTTGTGTTTCTTCCATGTCATGATCTTCATGGTCTTCTGGAATTGTTTTTACAATTTCCGTACCTTGAACTCTCATTCCTTCAGGTTCCTCAACCTCTTCAATAGGTAGCATCCTAGATCTAGAGTATGTAGATTCCTCATCAAAGGTTACATATCTACTGATGTAGATCTTCTTGAATCCTTGGAATTATATTCGGTAGTCCTTTGATGTATCATTGTATCCTATAAGATACCCTTCCTCCTAGAAGGATCGAGCTTGGTCCTCTTCTCCTTTGGGATATGAATGTACACCGGGTAACCAAATATTCTGAGATGGTTTATTTCTAGTTTCTCTCCTAATAAATCCTCTTCAAGAGTCTTGTTGTCAAGCACTAGATGAGGAGTACGATTCTGTACATACACAATTGTCCTTGTTGCTACCGCCCAAAGTTGCATTGGAAGATCCTGGTCATGTAGCATTTCTTTTGTTGCTTCAATTATGGTTCGGTTCTCTCATTCTACAACGCCATTCCATGGAGGATTGTATGGAGTGCTTAACTCCCTATTAATCCCAGACACTCTACAGAGTTCCTTGAATTCTTCCGAGGTGAACTCTTTTCCATTATTTGACCATAGAGTCTTGATCTTCCTTTCAGTGTGGTTCTTGAAAAAGGATTTGTATTCCTTGAACTTACCGAATACTTCATTTTTCCCTTTCAAGAAATATATCCAAGTCTTACATGATAAATCATCTATAAATAAAACATAGTACACATACCCAGTCCCACTTAGTGATCTGGAAGACATGGGCTCGCATACATCTGAGTGTACTATATCTAGTATTCCTTTAGCTTTACTTTCATTGTTGGGAAATGTCTTCTTTGCATTCTTTCCTTGTGCACATCCTTTGAAAATGCCTTCATGCTTTTCCTATATTTCTAGAAGTCCCGAGACTACTTTGCTTGCAACTGGTAGTGCTCTGTAATGCACATGTGCAAGCCTTCGGCGCCATAGTTCACTTGGTTCTATTGACTCATGAAATAATGCTTGTTCAGGATGTCCCTTTAGTTGCACAAGCCTTTGTCATGTTCTCCAATAATTGTTGCATCATCTATTGTCTTTCATTTAGGACACATTAGAACTTGGACATCAAGAAATGCAACTCTCATGCCCATTGCATCTAGTGCAGAGATGGAGAGAACATTCTTCTTTAATCCTAGAGCATATAGCACATCCTTCATCTTTAAATATTTTCCAGAGTCTAGATTGTATGAAGCTTCTCAACTTCCTTTTATGGGGTATTGATAATCATCCCCAAGTTTCACCTTGTGAGGTGACTCATGCTCTCACATATAGACGAATGATTCTTTGTATCCCATCATGTGTTTATATGGGCCACTATCCACGATCCAACCATTGCTTCCATGTGAGATCGTTCCCGTAAGTGATGATATCAACACATACTCTTCATCTGAATCATCCTTCTCTCTTATGAATCTTTTGTTTGTTGGTTCATCGTCTTCGGCACTATGAGCATGATGTCTCTTCTTTTTGTTGGGGCAATCTCTTGCAAAGTGTCCCTTTTCATCACAAATGTAGCATTGGATGTTGGAAGGATACTTTCTGGACTTGTTTCGTTTCATGTCCTTCTTCTTGTTGTGATGATGGTTCTCCATATTCTTATAGTTATTCAACTGCTTCAAGTTGTTCCTTGATTTGAGCAACCCTTGTGAATTAGGATTGTATAGTCTCTAAGTTCTGTATATTCACATTCTTCAGCTGGTTCCTCAATGTCATCTTCCAGTCGACGTTCTTTCCTTCGAACATCTTTGTCAAAGAATAAAATAATTCCTTCAGTGTCTTGAAGGATGACACATGGGGGGATGAGGTGATCCTTAATAGAATATGCAATGGTTCTCTTGGTTTTACCCAAGTTCTTCTTGTGAGTAGTGAAGGGATGTGTATATGGCACTTTTTGTTCTCTAGATCAGAAAAAGGAACCAGAGACGCAGTAAACAGAACCACCAATACTTCAAGGGAAGGATTTTTGAGGATGGAGATTGGAAATCTCCTAGATTATTTTAAAACTAACTACTCACCTCTTTGAGTTCTCAGTTGGATGCACTTCAGGCAAAGAAAAGGAAATAAGAGGAAGATCGAGCTTTAGCCATTTTTTACCTAAATGCAGAAAAAGGCACCCCCTCAAGAGCTGCTCACTAGGCAAAGTGGAAATATTCCTTCTATGCGATCAGGAGCATCCTACGAAAGATTTCCCTTCTGTGTCGGGGCTTAAGGCCATTTATGCGGAAGTAGGGACAAATGAAAAACCTGTTTTCTTTATATCTCAGGAGCACTCATGGAAACCTCGACCCTCAGGTACAATGTTGGATCATATGCAATCATTAAATCCTTATTGGAATAATGCTCAAATACACCAATCACAATCTCCACAAGTTCCACAAAACTCTGTACCTCGGTATCCACCTATGCAAAAACAAACCTGGGCACCTCCATCCTCACAAAACAACCCCTAGAAACCAAACTGGAGAAATCCAGGCTTTGGGAATCAACAACAAATCCAATCACAACCTCCTCAAATGCAAGTTCCCCAATTCCAATTTTCACTGGTACAAACATTAATGCAACCTCCTCCACAACCCCAGTTATAATGGAAGTGTACCTCGCTATTGGTGCAAATATCACTTCGTAGTCTATGCCTTCTTTCTATGAGGATCCTCGTGCTATGAATATTGCCTTGTATTTATCCATGCTACCATCTGCAACATGCTTGATCTTGTATATCCACTTCGAAGTCACGACAAACTTCCTTTCTGGTATCAAAACTATCTCCAAGACATCATTCTTCATAATCAACCGATACTCCTCGATCATGGAATCCTTCCATTCTTTATTTTCTACATCCTCTTCATAGGTGGAAGGTTCCTTATAAATGATGCCACACAATAGGGCCACATAGTTGTTGTAAGCCTTTAGTATTTTCCTTTCTCTATGCATCCCTTCTGGAGCACCATAGCTTTCTTCTTCTTGTATGAGCTCACGTTCCCATGTTGGTTTCTTCTTGTGGGAGTCCTTCTCATGAAGTGTCTCTACAGGCTCTTATGTTTCTTCCATGTCATGATCTTCATGGTCTTCTAGAATCATTTTTACAATTTTCGTACCTCAAACTCTCATTCCTTCAGGTTCCTCGACCTCTTCAATAGGTAGCTTCCTAGATCTAGAGTATGTGGATTCCTCATCAAAGGTTACATATCTACTTATACCGATATTCTTGAATCATTGGAAGTATATTCGGTATTCCTTTGATGTATCATTGTATCCTACAAGATACCCTTCCTCCCAGAAGGATCAAGCTTGGTACTCTTCTCCTTTGGGATATGAATGTACACTGAGCAACCAAATATTCTGATCAGATGGTTGATTTCTGGTTTCTCTCCTGATAAATCCTCTTCAAGAGTCTTGTTGTCAAGCACTAGGTGAGGAGTATGATTCTGTACATACACAATTGTCCTTGTTGCTGCCGCCCGAAGGTGCATTGGAAGATCCTGGTCATGTAGCATTTCTTTCGTTGCTTCAATTATGGTTTGGTTCTCTCGTTCTACAACGCCATTCTGTGGAGTGCTTAACTCCGTATTAATCCCAGACTCTCTACAGAGTTCCTTGAATTCTTCTGAGGTGAACTCTTTGCCATTATTTGACCATAGAGTCTTGATCTTCCTTTTAGTGTGGTTTTTGAAAAAGGATTTGTATTCCTTGAACTTACCAAATACTTCATTTTTCCCTTTCAAGAAATATATCCAAGTCTTACATGATAAATCATCTATAAATAAAACATAGTACACATACCTAGTCCCACTTAGTGAGCTGGAAGACATGGGCTCGCATACATCTAAGTGTACTATATACAGTATTCCTTTAGCTTTACTTTCATTATTGGGAAATGTCTTCTTTGCATTCTTTCCTTGTGCACATCCTTTCAAAATTCCTTCATGCTTTTCCTGTATTTTTGGAAGTCTCGAGACTGCTTTGCTTGCAACCAGTAGTGCTCTGTAATGCACATGTGCAAGCCTTCAGTGCCATAGTTCACTTGGTTCTATTGACTCATGAAACAATGCTTGTTCAGGATGCCCCTTTAGTTGTACAAGCCTTTGTCTTGTTCTCCAATAATAGTTTCATCATCTATTGTCTTTCGTTTAGGACACATTAGAACTTGGACATCAAGAAATGCAACTCTCATGCCCTTTGCATCTAGTGCAGAGATGGAGAGAACATTCTTCTTTAATCCTAGAGCATATAGGACATCCTTCATCTTTAAATATTTTCCAGAGTCTAGATTGTATGAAACTTCTCCACTTCCTTTTATGGGGTATTGATAATCATCCCCAAGTTTCACCTTGTAAGGTGACTTATGCTCTGACATATTGATGAATGATTCTTTGTATCCCATCATCTGTTTATATGGGCCACTATCCATGATCCAACCATTGCTTCCATGTGAGATAGTGCCCATAAGTGATGATATCAACACATACTCTTCATTTGAATCATCCTTCTCTCTTATGAATATTTTGTTTGTTGGTTCATGATCTTCGGCACTATGAGCATGATGTCTATTCTTTCTGTTGGGACAAACTCTTGCAAAGTGTCCCTTTTCATCACAAATGTAGCATCGGATGTTGGAAGGATCCTTTCTGGACTTGTTTCATTTTGTGTCCTTCTTCTTGTTGTGATGATGATTCTCCTTATTCTTATAGTTATTTAGTTGCTTCAAGTTGTTCCTTGATTTGAGCAACCCTTGTGAAGTAGGATTGTATAGTCTCTAAGTTCTGTATATTCACATTCTTTAGCTGGTTCCTCAATGTCATCTTCCAGTCGATGTTCTTTCCTTCAAACATCTTTGTCAAAGAATAAAATAATTCCTTTGGTGTCTTGAAGGATGACACATGGGGGGATGAGGTGATCCTTAATAGAATATGCAATGATTCTCTTGGCTTTAACCAAGTTCTTCTTATGAGTAGTGAAGGGATGTGTATATGGCACTTTTTGTTCTCTAGATCGGAAAAAGGAACCAGAGACGCAGTAAACAGAACCACCAATACTTCAAGGGAAGGAGTTTTGAGGATGGAGATTGGAAATCTCCTGGATTATTTTAAAAATGATCTACTCACCTCTTTGAGTTCTCAATTGGATGCACTTCAGGCAAAGAAAAGGAAATAAGAGGAAGATCGAGCTTTAGCCATTTTTTACCTAAATGCAGAAAAAGGCACCCCCTCAAGAGCTTCCCACTAGACAAAGTGGAAATATTCCTTCTATGCGATCAAGAGCATCCTACGAAATATTTCCCTTTGGTGCCGCGACTTAAGGCCATTTATGCGAAAGTAGGGACAAATGCAAAACCTGTTTTCTTTATATCTCAGGAGCACTCATGGAAACCTCGACCCTCAGGTACGATGTTGGATCATATGCAATCATTAAATCCTTATTGGAATAATGCTCAAAGACACCAATCACAATCTCCATAAGTTCCACAAAACTCTGTACCTCGCTATCCACCTATGCCAAAACAAACCTGGGCACCTCCATACTCACAAAACAACCCCTGGAAACCAAACTGGAAAAATCCAGGCTTTGGGAATCAACAACAAATCCAATCACAACCTCCTCAAATGCAAATTCCCCAATTCCAATTTTCACCGGTACAACCATTAATGCAACCTCCTCCTCAACCCCAGTTAACACTCCATTGAACAATCCACCTCCTAGACCACTTCTTCCTACATAGCCCACTCCTAACCCCAATAATAAGGCTAGACAACCTGTAATGGATGTTGAATTACCTAATTATCCAACCTATTCCATTTCCACGGTCGACGGCCATGACATCCAAATGTGCTCTGGTAGGAATATTGATAAAACTATTTCTCCCATAATTATATAAGAATAAAACGAAGAAACACCAAAGGCCTCACTAGTTCAATCTAAAGATAACCTCCTACCCATCCCACCTAGGAAACCATATGAAACTGAGAAAAAACAACATCCACCATACCCCGAACTCTCAAGTGTAGATAAAATAATGCCTCAGTCATAATTTGATCTCCTGGGAGAATTACAAAATTTCCATGTGGAAATTCCACTATTCCAATCTATTCGAGATATTCCTATTTATTCCAAAGTTATTAGAGAGTCATGTTTAAAGAAACTGGGCAGAACGAAGAAGGATCCCCCAACAATCCATATGGTAGGATATTTGGCAAAATTGATGATGAGGAACACTCTTGCTACTAAGTACTCTTACCCTAGTAATCCCGTTGTCAAGGTACAAATTAATGACATTTCTCTCTCCAACACACCTATAGACCTGGGAGCATCCATTAATGTCATGACTAAACAGACAATGGAGAGTTTAGGTCTCACAAATCTTCGGCAAACTACTACTATTTTACATCTGGATGACCAATCTTCTGTAAGACCATAAGGTATTATAGAATATGTTGTCATTTCAGTGGATTCATGGGAATACCCAATAGATTTTATGGTTTTGCAGACAAAATCAAACTTAGGAGCCTATCCTTTGATTCTATGACTGTTATAGATGATTTTACCACACTTGGTAGATCACATTTTGATGGCCTTCCCTGTCCCTATGCAGACTCGTTGGACCCCCTTTGCTCAAAGAAACTTTGATGTTCCAAGAAACACCTTAAAAATCCCTATTTATTTGTATATGCAGTTCACGCTTACATCTCGCATGTACATGCAACTTGTCCCACTATGACCCGTGTACATTGGGAAATGTGCCCAAAATTAAAATATTTTGGATTTTTCCTCATTAAGCCACGAATAACTTGACCTTTGGCCTTCCATATGCCTGGAAATATTCTGAATCGACCCTTCACTTCCTATTGAAGGGCTATATATTGGGCCCATTGGATACATTGGAGGAGGAGAATTGAAGAGAGCAAGGAAACTATAGTTCATTTGTGCTTCATTCACACATGCTTGAGTCTACATCTCCTTTGTCCTTGTGAGAATCCATTGTTGTTCTTCCCAAGATTTCCTTTGCATTGTGAGCTTGCCATTGAGATGGAGGATTGAAGTGGTGGAGGCCTAGGTGGTGGAATCGGTTTCTCCGTTTCGACGAGGTGCCAACAGAGGTTGTCACTTGTATCTTTGTTCATTAGTAATAGAAATACTCATTTCTCGTCCATTATATGTGTGTAAATATGTATGATATTTATCCATGTATGATGTAGTTACTTTGGTTTATATATATTGGTCTTATATATGCTATAGTAGGCCTAACACTTTAACATATATCATGTTTGTCTTGTTTGTTGTTGTTGTTGAGGATGAACTGTAGTTACAAGCGTTGTTGAAAATCTTAACATGGATCGACTATGACCTTCTGGAATAAGGTAAGACTTCCATCCCTTAGTGTTAGTTCTTTTTATCTCTACTTCATATTGTAATGGGTTTGTTTCTGGTGTCATTCAATCTGTTGTGGTCCACCCCAAGCCATAGGAAATATTCTCCATAACATAATTGGCGACTCCGTTGGGGATTCCCTTTTGGTGGGGTTTGGGTGCATGATTTTCTTGTTTTTCTCTCTCTTTCTCCCCGTTTTTGTGTCACATTTAGTAGTATGGTCATCCATTAACACTCCCCTGGGCCCTAGAGTGGTTTGACCCTTGGCCATCTTTTTACCACTTTCTTCTATGTAGACGGGGGTCAGAGTATATACAGTCGCGTATATACGCAGGTTGTCATCTACCTAGTCACATACATACGCCATTATTCTTTGAACAGTCACGTACATCCTCCCTTTTGGTTTATTTTTTAATGTGGGAAGTTGCCAGGTGGGTTGTGAGTGTGGTTGGGTCTTCCTAGGTACTGATGTTGTCTGTTGATTGCTTCTTTTGTGACCACATACCCCTTTTTCATTGATTTTTCTTTGAAAGTAGTTCTAGTCATTTATCTCCTTTTTTGTTTTTCCATTAGTGCATTAGTATTTTTGTATCGCTGTCTTGCTTGGCTTGTGTTTGATTCTTGCTAGAGAGACCGAGAATTTTATTGACTTTTATTTCATTTTCGTTCTTTTATATTGAAAATACAAAATAATTATATAGTTGCATTCTTACTTGCATCTCACATATGGATTTAAGGAGGTACTTGCATTGGATTGCTTAGATGAGAGTTGTGTTTAGGCTTTCATATAGGAAGGATTGCATGGGCATTTGGAAAGGAATGAAATTTTGTGCATTTCATGTAGTGGCATACCCCTGTCTTCATATTTAAAGACAAATTGCACTTGGCATCGTTTGTTAGTTGTGCATTTTACTTCACTTGCTGAGTCATAATATCACTAGTTGCATGATCATTTCCTTTGAGTAATCACAACCTTAAAATAAATGCTTAATTTAAAATGAATTACACTCTTTATTTGATAGTGGTGCATCAACAAGCTTAGGTTTTAGAGTCTTGGAATAGGCTGTTGTGAGTAAATTTCTCCAAGACTACTAAACAAAACAAGTAGGTGGTTGTCCATGTGAGAGAGTGAAATCCTTGGTATAATTAGTGTTCTCAGGAGACTCCTCTTACACATGAGTTAAGCATGAGCCAACGTACATGTTTGTGGTGGGGATATCCCCTTGCCACTCTATTCAACGCTGGATATACTTCCAGGATCTTATTTGTATCTGGGGGATTTTGAGGTACCTTTAGTGCTTTTGAGCTTCGAGATTTGTTACCATACCCATATGGTAGATCCCGACTGCGACTATCCGCCTTAGCATTGGTTATATTGGGGTGACCTTAGTTGCCTTACCTAGGTATCGCAGGGGGTACTTGCAAAGGTTATTCTGTGAGTGCCCTGGCCAGGTAGGGGTCGGACAACATAGTCGCTTTATGTGTTGAAGCTGAGGGCAACTATAATTGGCTACACACCTCCTCTTGTAGTGTATGGGAGTCTCATGCCTCTCCTAGGAGAGACATACCTACTGCATTCGGGAGCTCATTTACCTCCTTCTTGGCTTGTTTGCATCTGGCTTAGATTTTCTCAGGAGTTTGCTCTTTGTGTGCTAGTTGGATTTAGGAACACGGTTACTTGAGTATATTTATGTTCTCTTGAGTTTGGGTCCTTTTATGTTTGGCATTCCTGATATCACTACTAGTATCCCATCACCTGCTTCAGGTCCTAGTGCGAACGTTGGTGTTGGATTGGGGGGCACCATAGCCCCTTACCTTGCTCATAGATTAGGGAGTGGTCATATTCCACCCTCTACTCCATTTGTGGAGGATTTTCACTCCCTTTACCCAGTCTTAACACATGTGTTCATTCTCATGGGGGTGGTAGTGGATAAGTGAACGTTGGGTCTCCACTTTACATTCCTTCTTATGTCCCATCGTCCACTACATTGTTTCCTTTGAATGCATTTGTCATGATCAATCCTCCCTATATCCTTTATTTTGGACTCTTTATTAATTGTTTCTAGTTGTTTTGGAATAATATTATTGTCATGTAGGGTCCATTTTTTGTACACTCTCTCAGAGGCTTTGACCCATTCGTGCCCATGGCAGGTATAATTTCGAACTGGCATATAGGATAGGATCACTTTTTCCACTTGCATCATGCATCGTCCTATGACCATGTTGCCTTAACTATAGGTACAAACCCACTTTGTAATGTTACACAACCTCTCACTGCTACTAGAAGTGGCATTGCGCGGTAAGTGGTAGAGCCTTCCTATTTCATGGTGCCCTAGTTAGATCCAACTTTTCCATTTGGTACCTATGCTGCGGTTTTTCTAGTAGGTATGGGAGTCCCTTGTAGTCACTCCATGTATTCGAGTAAGAACCACATATTATTTCTTGAACTTTATGCTGATCATCTCCCACATGGACTCATGTTCCACTCCTTGGAACTAGTTTGCTTTCCCGCAACACTCGTCTCCTCCTAGTTATGTATTATAAGCACTTTAATTCTTTTTAAAGCTTCCTAATATGAAAAAGACCAAAAATAAATTTAAAAACATAAAATCCAGATGGAAAATGATGTTGCTTTTGGAAATTGTTGAGTTGTGTTGCCTTCGAACAGAGCACTATATATTCCATCCATAGGTTGGGTTACTAGTATGACTTTAGGAGTTGTAATCGTTATTTTCGGTTTCTCTCCACCAACTGGTTATGCTTCCAGTCCCTATGGAGCCTCTATCGATGCCTCCTATGTCACAGAGTTGTCCTAGTTTGCATGTTGAGTCTATGATACTTGTGGGTCACCATCTGCCTTATGCTCTTGTTCGAAGGATGTTTTAGGTTGAGTCGATCATTCGTCAGTTATCTTGTCTTTGCATGTCGGTCATTCCCGGTATAGTTACTGGTTTGTGCACATGTGGTTCGTTTGAGTTCTTCCAAATTATCAAACGTTGTCGAGTACCTCATGTGGGTTGATGGGGGATTCCTTAATTCCCTCCTTCCAGCAGATTCCATTCCATCAACTTTAGATCATTTATTATGGAATAGGAGTCTAGAGTCCATTGAGTGCCTTGAGGCTTGTAGTCATCAGTGGCAGGTTCTCTTGCCATTGACAATTTTGGGAATACATCAATGTCCCCTGATCGATGGATTCACTCAAGTGTTCGACCTCAACACATCTATTCACACTTGTGTGATTACACTTTGTACCTTGATTCCCATTATCATTATTGGTGGGATATTTCGCGTCTGTTAATGCTATACATCAATGACAGGTAATCAGATGATGGACCATCATGTTCGACCTCGATACCTTTATTCACGTGATGGGACATGTACCAGTAGCAGTTTGTGTAGAATACCTCCAAGCTTGGTGGCATTCCATATATGCTACCTCTTTGATCGTGCCAGTATCCATGAGATGTCAGCTCTCATGACCAGATTCCAGTGTATTATCAGATGTCTTCATTCAGTATGGAGACCTTATTTCATTGTATATTGTACATGGCAATGACCACATGACTCATATGTTTATCATGCCTATTCAATGCCATTGTACTATGTTGTATCTGGGATTGTTGTACTTCATATTTGCAGTCACATGCTGATATGTATCATTGTATTGTACTGATGAGTGGATGGTTTTTCCACCTAGGTCTTCATTACTCCACTTCTGGGATTGATATAATGTATTTCGACCTTCATGTTACCCCTATGACCTCACACATTAGGGGGCATCTATTATAGATGATTTTACCACACTTGGTAGATCACATTTTTATGGCCTTCCCTGTCCCTATGCAGACTCTTTGGACCCCCTTTGCTCAAAAGAAACTTTGATGTTCCAAAAAACACCTTAAAAATCCCTATTTTTTTGTATATGCGGGTCACTAGCTTACATCTCGTGTGTACATGCAGCTTGTCCCACTATGACCCATGTACATTAGGAAATGTGCCCAAAAATAAATATTTTGGAGTTTTCCTCATTGAGTCATGAATAACTTAACCTTTGGCTTTCCATATTCTTGGAAACGCTCTGAATCGACCCTTCACTTCCTATTGAAGGGCTATATATTTGGCCCCTTGGATACAATGGAGTATGAGAATTGAAGAGAGCAAGGAAACTATAGTTCATTTGTGCCTCATTCACACATGCTTGAGACTGCATCCCCTATTCCTTGTGAGCATCCAGTGTTGCTCTTCCCAAGATTTCCTTTGCATCGTGAGCTTTCCATTGAGATGGAGGATTGAAGTGGTGGAGGCCCAGGTGGAGGACTCAGGTTCTTCGTTTCGACGAGGTATCGACAGAGGTTGTCACTTGTATCTCTGTTCATTATTAATAGAAATAATCATTTCTCACCCATTGTATGTGTGTAAATATGTATGATGTTTACCCATGGATGATGTAGTTACTTTGGTTTATATATATTGGTCTTATATATGATAGAGTAGGCCTAACACTTTAACATATATCATGTTTGTATTGTCTATTGTTGTTGAGGATGAATTGTAGGTACAAGTGTGGTTGAAAAGCTCAATGGGGATTGACTACGAGCTTCCGGAATAAGGTACACCTTCCATCCCTTAGTGTTATTTCTTTTTATCTCTACTACATATTGAAATGGTTTTGTTTCTGGTGTCATTCAGTCTGTTGTGGTCCACCCCAAGCCATAGGAAATCTTCTTCGTAACAAGGACGACCATGGTTGGCCACAACTGATGCTTATATCGACTTCTGATCAGGAAGCATGCGTATATCCCATGGTAATGTTGTCAAGGAACTCAGATTGTATCCTTCTGTGAAGCCAACCATACAATAAGAGCTTCCCTTGTGTCCAGACGTGGAGTCAAACAGAAAAGGCCTTACAACTTTACATGATTAAACAATCTCTTGTAGCAAAACAACCAACTGAGGATGATCTTATCAGTCAGTTTATGAAAAATTCCAAAACTTCTTTAGATTTTATGGAGTTGTTCAATTCAATATGTGCTACCTAAAAAATCAGCATTAGTTCAAGTTCATCTATGACCCCATATATTAATTCCAAGATCCTTACTGATTCTACGTTCAAAGAAGTGGAAATAGAACCCGAGAAGACATTAAAGATCAGCTCCACATTGGCATATCAACAAATAAAGATGCTTATCTATGTATTAAAGAAACATACAACTGCATTTGTCTAGGATTACAGTGACATGAAGGGGCTCAACCCTGATTTGTGTACGCATCATATTTATACAAAAGACGATTGCAGGCCTATCAGGAAACCTCGACGCAGAATGAATCCTACATTAAGATAAGTGGTCAAAGATGAAATTCAGAAGTTGTTGGATGCAAATTTGATTTATCCTATCTCTGATAGCAAATGGGTGTCCCCACTGTTCATAGTTCCTAAGAAGAACGGTAAATGGTGCATCTGTGTTGATTATAGAGAGTTGAATAAGGCCACACATAAGGACCATTTTCCATTACCTTTTATTGATTAGGTCTTGGACACACTAGAAAAAAAAAGGTATTTTTCCTTCATGGATGGATTCAGTGGCTATAACCAGATCAATATAGCATCAGAAGATCAAGAGAAAACAACATTTACATGCCCATGGGGAACCTTTGCATATTGAGTGTTACCTTTCAGCTTATGCAACACACCAACTATATTTCAATGTGTTGTTTTCAGTAACTTTGCCGATTTTATTCATGAAACCATGGAAGCTTTTATGGATGACTCTACCTCTCATGGTGAATATTTTGAAGAAGCTTTGAATAAACTGGAAAAAGTACTTACACGATACAAGGAAATCAACCTCTGTCTTAGCTGTGAAAAATGCAGAATGATGCTCACACAAGTCATTATTTTGGGTCATCTTATATCCCCAGACGGAATCAAAGTAGACCCAGGAAAAATTGAGGTAATCCTTAATTTACCAGTCCCACGCATACAAAAAGAGGTACGTAGTTTCATTGGATATGCAAGTTATTATAGGCAATTTGTTCAAAAAATTTCAAAGATTTCTAGTCCTTTATTTTTGCTCATGTCCAAAAACAAATAGTTTGAATGGTTGTAATCCTATCAATTAGCTTGGGAATCTTTGAAACAAAAATTCTCCACAACACCCATCCTATGATGACCTAATTGGTCCTACCCTTCCTAATCTCAACATATGCTTCTAATACCGACATAGGAGGACTATTGGTCCAACAAGAACACCATAAACCATATTCCATATATTTCATTAGCAAAAATTTGACTGCTGCAAAACTAAACTATACAGTCATTGAAAAAGAATTCATGGTTTTCATTTATGCTATAAATAAATTATGGCACTACATTACCGAGTATCCAAAAACTGTGCACACCGACCACTATGCTATTAAATACCTCATGAAAAAACCCATTACAAATGGCAGAGTCACTAGGTTATTCTTGCTGTTACAAGAATTCGATATTTCAGTAATGGACAGACCATGTAAAAATAACTTGGTTGCTGATTTTCTTTTTGGAATAACTAGCATTGATGAATCTCTACCGGTTGATGATGCTTTTCCAGATGAACATTTGTTTGCTATATCCACTAATGTACCTTGGTTTGCAGATGTAGCAAATTATTTGGTTGGAGGAAAATTCCCAAGGCATATGACACCAAAGGAAAATCAGATAATTGTTTAGCGCAACAACATATTTTCTTGGATAGATGGGTATCTGCTTTATACAGGACCTGACTTGGCGATCCCACGATGTGTTCACGATGATGAAATTTACCCAATTCTGTGAACTTGCCATGATGGCCCATGTGGAGGACACTTTGCAGACAAACAAACATGCCACAATATTTTACAATTGGGTTATTATTGGCCTACCATATTTAAACATGCCTAAGAGTATGTCTGGAGCTGTGATAGCTGCCAAATAATGGGGTAGCCAATGCAGCTAGATGAAATTACACTCTAGACTCATATTTTTGTGGAACCATTTGAGAAGTGGGAATTAGACTTTGTTGGTCCCATAAAACCTCAATCTAGGAAGAAATCATGCATTTTAGTATGCACATATTATGTGACAAAATGGGTAGAGGCAAGGGCACTTCCATGAGCAATAGAACAAACAGTTTCAAACTTTTTATATGTAGAGATATTCATCAGGTTTGGAGTTCCCAGGGAGATCGTTATTGATGGAGGATTACAATTTATATCCAAACTCATTAAAGTTATGATAGAAAAGTATCATATCAAGCACATGGTAACTTCACCATATCACTCCCAGGTCAACGAGCAAGTAGAAGGTACAAACAGAATCTTGGAATCCATACTCAAAAAAATTGTCCAGCTTCATCAAAGGGATTGGGTTGATAGGTTATGAGAAACCTTATGGGCCTACAGAAAAGCATGAAGAAGCACCACAGGTTTGAATCCCTATCATTTAGTTTATGGAAAGCAAGCCACCCTACCAATAGAAGTTGAAATTAAACCATTAAGAACTGCATTTCAATTAGGCATGGATCTATCACAGGCCCAACATAACCGCCTGCAACAACTTAATGAGCTTGATTAATTGTGACTGGATGACATAGAAGGTACAACCATCGTTCAACAACAAAGGACTAAGTGGCATGATAAATTCATCAAAATCAATTATTTTAAAGAAGGTGATTGGGCTCTCCTATACGAATCCATATTTAAAAAGTTCAAAGGAAAACTTCGCACTCGTTGGATGGGACCATATGAGATCAAAACAGTTTATGATAATGGCACGGTACGACTCAAAACTATTTATGAGGAAGGGACACTCCTTATGGCCAATGATCATCGATTAAGGCCATACAAGAAACCATTGTCCAAAGAGGCGTTCATCCACAACATTGTTGCATGTTGGTGTACCAAAGATTTTGAAATACTTATCTCGACATTCGAAAAATAAGAGTTCCTAAAATATATATATATACACACACACACACACACACACACACACACACACACACACACAATAAAAAATAAAGAATAAAAAAAAAATTCTACTATGAAAATCCCTTTGGGGCACAGTTCTAAAAAAAATAAAAAATAAATTGTTGTTTTGCTACTAATAAATTGATTTGTACTTCTCTGCAGGGACATTCTACATACACTTTTTTTCCTTCTTCCATACACCTACCATATTCCATTCATTTTCATCCCTTTCCATTCCCTTATGTGGTTTCATATGGTCATTAATGTCTCTTCTCCTGGAACTGTACGCATTTTTAAGAATATCCACAATAATTTCATATGTCACTTTCCACAACGTTACAGGATTCCTTTCCGTTCCACTTCACACACCCTTTCCGCAACGTTTCGGAACCCCTTTCTGCAACATTATGGAACCCCTTTCAGCTTTCCCACTGAAACAGGAGCCCATCAACTTTCCCACTCTAACGTTGGGAAATTACATTTGGCGAAATGGGACACCATCAACTTTCCCACTGAAATAGGGGTTTGAGGCATGAAAGAACTTGCACTAGTTTTGTGAAGCTTTAAATTTAAAATCCATTTGGCATGGTCTCACAAGTAAAGGATTGTGGTCTAATATCTTTCTCTCTAAATATTTAAAACAAAATTCCATTGTGGATTGGGTGTGGAAAGATTGTAAATATGTGTTTCATGCTTCAAATAGATGGCTTGGATTCTATGGGTCCTTGAAGTGGTTAGGAAAGTGTCTCACCTAGCATGTTGGAAATGGGTGTAAGGTGTTCCTAGGAATTGGCCCATTTGTTGGTGGGGAAGGTTTTTTTAACATTTTTTCAATCGGCTTAGGATAATGAATAAAGCTATTGTTACCTTCTTAACTTAAGCGAGGAATCCTTGAGTCAACCTATTAGGTTACTGGTTAGATGCGTCAGCTTTGGGTTTATCAATAGTCTAGGCAACTGAATGGAATTCGTTCACTAATGAGATGAGGCATTTGAGTATTCGGTTGGTTTAGTCTGAGAATGAACTTGTATGGGCATGGAATAAAAGTACGGGCCATATTACAGTTAAAGAAGTGTATAAGACGATTATGTCTTCTTGTGTTCTGGTATAGGAGGATCATAGGTTTCACCATATTTGGCAATAGTAGGTGCCCATGAAATTAAAATGCTTTTCCTGGTTGATGTTTAACAATTGAATCCTCACCTGAAATAATATGCTTAAGCATGGTCTACGGGGACCAAATTTATGTGCACACTGTAGATCAACTGAAGAAAATGTTTCCCACCTTTTTCAAAGTTGCTTCTTTAGCATTTCGGTTGGTTTGGGATTATGTTTCGAAGGATTGTGGTATTTCTTTCAGTTTTGATATTACTGTGGAGGAAGGTTTTGGTTTTTGGGGCCATTATCATCCTGACTGGAAATGTCTCACTCCCATCTTTGTGTCATGGAATATTTGGAAAGCGCATAATGAATGCATTTTTGAAGACTGTCTTATCCACCCCACATATGTTGGTTTGAAGGAAGTCAGATTATTCAGATATTATTCCAAGTCGTGGGTGTAGGTAACTTCGAGGAATCAATTAGAGTCACCACTAGGTTCAGACTTTCCTCAAGGTTTATTTGGGATTGCACCTCTAGATATTTGATCCCACTCTAAAAAAGGGTTTGCACCTCAAGAGATTTAATTACTCTTGATGCTTGGTAGATCCCCTTTTAGATGGATCTATGCTGGTGTATACATCTTCATTTGGTCCAAGTCATGAAATAATAGAAAGAAATTAATGATAATTCACTTTAAAAACTGTCACTGCTAAATCAATTAAGTAAAAAAACCAATAATTTAAAATTGATAATTAATTCCAATACCAAGAGAGTGTTGTTAATATTGCATTCTATATTCATCAAGCATGTGTTGTTAATATCACTGTAGTGGATAGCGTGTATAGCTAAACCGCTTAATAATTAAATATACGAAAGATGTGTATATATAAATATTGTATTGAATAAAATGATATTGTTACAATGCCATAGAACGATGTACATATATATGCATTGACTATTCACCATGGATGATAAGTCATGTCTTTTCATTANTTTATTATTATTATTTATTAATTGATATATATATATATATATATATATATATATATATATATATAATGTTCATTCAAGAGTTTTTGCGCCAAAGAGGTGTTTTCTATAGCCCAGTAGGGGAGAGATATGTAACTCCTTCCATCCCCATCTTAGAGTTGACACCATGTCCTTTATAAAAAAATAATAAAATTTTTATTAAAAATAACATGTTGGCTCAAATTAAATTTAAATTATTTAGAATTGCATATATATATATATATATAACAACACAAGTTAGATAAATTAAAACTATAAACATTGCATTACACACTTCCTCAATATTTCCACTCTAAAAAAATGTTTGCAAAACAACACAAATTAGATAAATTAAAACCATAAACTGTTTGCACTACACACTTCCTCAACATTTCCACTCTAAAAAATGGTTTGCACCTCGAGATATTTTATCTCACTCTAAAAAAGGGTTTGCTCCTCAAGAGATTTAATTCCTCTTGGTGCTTGGTAGATCCCCTTTTAGATGGATCGATGTTGGTGTATACATCTTCATTTGGTCCAAGTCATGAAATAATAGAAAGAAATTAATGATATCACTTTAAAAAATGTCACTGCTAAATCAATTCAAGTAAAAAAACTAATAATTTAAAATTGATAATTAATTCCAATACCAAGAGTGTGTTGTTAATATTGCATTCTATATTCATCAAGCACGTGTTGTTAATATCACTGTAGCGGATAACGTGTATAGCTAAAATGCTTAATAATTAAATATACGAAAGATGTGTATATATCAATATTGTATTGAATAAAATGGCATTGTTACAATGCCATAGAATGATGTACATATATATGCATTCACTAGTCACCATGGATGATAAGTCATGTCTTTTCATTAAGACATGACACCTTATTAAATAATTAGTTAATACTATATTTATTATTATTATTTATTAATTGATATATGTGTGTGTGTATCAATATTGTATTGAATAAAATGATATTGTTACAATGCCATAGAATTATGTACATATATATGCATTGACTAGTCACCATGGATGATAAGTCATGTCTTTTCATTAAGACGTGACACCTTATTAAATAATTATTTAATACTATATTTATTATTATTATTTATTAATTGATATATATATATATTATGTTCATTGCAGTTGCATTCTATAGTGTAAGCTTATAGAGGAAAAATTGACAAGATAACAATACTTGGTATCATGGTCTTTGTTGCCACCCTTTCATTGTAACAAACCAATTTGTTATTATTAAACTAACTATATAAATAAAAACATAGGAACAATAAGTAAAAGACATATTAAATAGAAAAATAAAAATAAAAATTATAAAAATGGGGATTGTTCATTAAATTTAATTATTAAATATACATGGTTCAAAAACCAAAGAAAATCAAGATAATCTGTAAAAGGAGAGGGATTGAAGGGGAAGGGCATGCTATTTTACTTGGATTCTTGTTGATATATGGATGGTTATGGGGGGTAAGAGAATAGACTTGGCTTAGGTTTATTAGTTGAAGGATCGATGGCTCTTAATTTTTCAGTGAGAGGTTTTTTGTGTGGAGAGTTGTCCCCCACACATTGGTTTCCTACATTGTTCGTAGTAGTCCGAATGTACACTTTTCAACATTTTTTTGAGTTACAAGTACACATTTCTTCTTGTTCCATTAAATTATTATGATCAATTGTAAAAATGGTTGGATCAACTTTGCTCATGGAAATATAATTGATTTTAGTCAGTGATCTTATGATATTGACTTAATTCTTTGTTTATCAAATCTATTTGTAATAAATCTAATTCTTATGTATGTTTAGGGCCTTACATTCATGCTATCATAACTTCATCACCTTACCAATCACACTTCAATGGGTTTAAAGTATTTACCCTTAACTAGGCCTTGTCATCAAGATTTTATGTGAGCATATTGAAGTTCCAAGCTACAATGGAAGAGTTCAGTGGTACTCTCAAGCATAGGGTGTTCGAGAAGGTGACAAAAGAACGAGATTGCGTGAAGAGTTGGGGAGATGGTAGGAATATTTGGAGGAAGATGCAATTTATAAAACTGAGGAAGGAAAAATTAAAATTGGTGGTGTGTGAGAATGTTTCACTAGATAAAATAGTTTCCTAAAAAGTACAAAGTCTTGGTAGGGAAGTTCTATGGAAGGTCTGGTTATTGATAATGAATAGAGGAGTAAAGGGGGACACTCACTAGAAGGACGATGGAAACTCTTCATAATTTTATGAGAATGTGAATAATGAGAATATATCTTGATGTATCATTTAAGATCCAATAACAAATATTGATCTATAGAAGGTGATACTAAAATAAGAGGGGGTTTGGAAATAGATAGAATTCATTCCAATATTGGTGCCACTTAGGGGAGAATATCCTTTTTCCACGTGGAAAAGCACAAAGAGAAAAAATAATTAAAATATATGAAACATAAGACCATCCAAGGGGTCCCAAGAGCTAAGACAACTTGAATGAAGGTTAAAAAATGATACTTATGTCTCTGAACATTCATTGGTTGAGCACTTCCCCAAAAAAACCATTTTCTATTTGCACACAAGCACATGCTCTATTGATTTAGCAAAGTATGCTATCGCATAATACTTCTATTTGAGATCTTAGGTGGGGTTTTAAAGGATTAAGTGTTGTATCTTTAGATGCATTTAATAAGTCATGACATTGATTACAACATGGAATACGAGATGCACATTGAGGGCCTTTTAATTCCTACAATCATCTACCAAGATATATAGATACAATGTTTGGGTTCAAGTAAGTCATTCATACGTAAATATGAGATATTATTGGGATGTTATGTTTCATTAGGATACTATTAAGAAGGATGATACTATTGTTGGATCTATATTTTAATTTAAAAATAGGATATATATCTAGGGGAAACCAACAAAGTATATGGCTTGGATTATTTATGTATACACAAGAAGGATAGGCATAATATTTGTGATATAGAATCTTTGATTATGGCTCCAATATGGAGGAATAACATACTAAGGGAGGACGCTATCTATAAGAGATTATACATATTTATGATCGTAGAACTCTCTGTGCTCTACAACCCGATATGGGGGATATTTTGTCACATAACATAACATAACACATTACGTGATGTACCATAAAAGAAATTAAAACAATTCAAGTTGGCTCGTAAAAAAAATCCATATCAGCTCATAAAATAAAATTTTAAAACCAAATAAGAAACCATTAAAAAATCTATGTTGGTTAATAAAAATAAATAAAAACCATAGATCCATCTTGAAACTGGATCTCTCAAGCATCAAAGGGATCAAATTTACTTATGTATAATTTTTTTTTTGGACATGTAAAAAATGTAAGATAAAAAAATACACCTTAGGAAATTGGATGCCTCTCGGTGGTTGATAGATCTGGTTTTAAGATGCATCTATGTTGGTGAATAATATTGACAAGGTCAAGTCCTAGGTTGGTTCTAAAGGATGCTCTAATCATACTTATGTTATTCTTCAACTGTAAAGACATGATGTTAAACCATAAGGTCCCATTAAATTCAATTATTATTGGCTCCAAGATAATGGCTTTTAGAAGTTGATAAAAAATGAATAGGTTCACTTTGATGTTGAGCAAGATGAGACTACAATGTTTCAATTTTGGTGAATCGTTAAATAAGCTCAAAAATATCATTATGGAGTGGGATAGAAGGGAAACCTTAACCATACATAACATATCATGCTAGTTGTTCAAAATCATATAAGTAAGATTTATGATCAAAATAGTAATAGTAATAAGGTGTTGATAGAACATGAGATTCAAATTCTAAGAAGGTAAATATTCATCATTTGTGGTGCCTTTTGCTGGGGTTCCCACTCCAAATTTGGTCACAGCTGGTGCTTGAGGATCTTGCTAAGCAGTTGGGACGCTTGATTCACTTGGACTAGGATATGCTCTTCGAGGTTCACAAAAGGATGGCCTCTTTATTGGTGGAATTGGATGTTTCAAAGGGCTCGCTGGCATAGGTTGTGATTCAATGGGGAAACCCAAACTTTGTTCATGTATTAGATTACAAAAACATTCCTTTTTGATGCATATATTGCAGATAGACAGGACACCTAAAGCCTCATTTTCCTATACTGTAGGCCTCTTCTACCAATTTTCTTTATTCACATGTGGCACCTTTGGGTGAGAATAGAAACTCGATGGTGTTGTCTTTGGTTGGGATGGACCCAACAACTTTTCCTTCGGTTGTAGGTAAGTTGGCCTCCTATTCTCCCATCGATTCCTTCTTTTCAGCTTCGAAGTTTGTTATTATTAAAGGTGTTTTTTTTTAAATTACTTGTTCATTCTCCAGCTGTGAACTCTCCTTTTGGCCTTGTTGAGGGTTTGCGTGTTTGTGGGGATAGTTTAAATTCACCCCCGATACTGTCGAGTTGGGCCTTTCCAGGTAATACCTTATGAATCAGGTCTTGTCACTAAGAGGGGGGGGGTGAATCAGTGATAGAAATTAAACACAATTTCTTTTATTTTAGCAAATGTAAAAAAAAATTGGGCACAATGTTTTAACATGGAACCCATAAGGTAAACCACCAACACGTTTCTATTATCTACAAAACTTTGTTTTTACAATATACAATAGTTATTTGCAAGCACCCACTTGCTGGAGACCATAATCCCCAAGTTTCTCAACCACTACTGAAGGATTCACCCACACCCTGGTTTCTGCCTGCACCTACAGACAAGGATACACCAATATCCTGATTCTCAAGCCACTACTAGAAGAAGGCTAAGACCTCCTTGCAGGCATGTAGCCTGCCCTAGAACCACCCTTCCACCCTTGTATGTATTTTTATCAGACTGTCACATCTTCTTTAAAAATTTTGTCTATTGTTACTCTACTTTGGTCTATACCTTATGCTTTGGTTGCTTAGATCTGGATGACAGAGACACTATACTTACCATTTGATCTTCTGTTTATATATCCTTCAATCATCTCTTCAAACCATACACACACCCTTTCAACATTGTGACTCTTCAGATCTCTGTTCAAACCATCACACCTTTACCAAACACACTTCATGTTTTTCTCCTTCACACCTATTCAAATCTTTGTTAATTTATTTAATCATTTAGATTATATCTTTTTTATATTACTGATTTTTAATTAATTATTTAATTAAATTCTGTGATCTTCTCATGTCTTTGACATTCTTCCATTCGTAAGCTTGCTAGCATTATCATTTATGGTTGTGAGTTTTCCTTTCTTTCAGGCGTCATCATCTCTAGCTATTGGGCGTGTTTCTCTCTCGGAACTCAGACTTTACCTTCCATCTACGGGCTTCATTATCATCAGGGCACTGGCCTTTCCATACTTTCCTTTCCTCCTTCCGCTTTCCGGAATGGCTTTCCGTAAGCCCCTTTCCGCACTGTGGAAGGAGGAAATCAGAAGATCAACTTTTCTAAGAATTCATCTTTTTGTTTTTCTCCTTTTCGCTTTCCGGACCGGCCTTTCCACAAGCTCCTT
Organism: Pseudotsuga menziesii; assembly: GCA_001517045.1. NCBI lineage: Eukaryota > Viridiplantae > Streptophyta > Pinopsida > Pinales > Pinaceae > Pseudotsuga > Pseudotsuga menziesii. The sequence continues at coordinate 872,378 of LPNX011202754.1, read as the reverse complement.
TCCGCACTACGGAACGTGGAAATTGGAAACTCAACTTTCCATTTTTTCATACTTTTTCCTTTCCGCCTTTCCGCTCCCGCAATGGTCCTTCTGCCGTTGTCTTTTCGCACTTACCTTTTCCGCATGGAGGAATGCGGAAGTCAAAAACTCAACTAGTAGGAAGTGTAATCAAGCTAAGGAAAGGAGAAGACTGATTGATTTGGTCAAATATCTTGTTAAGTAGTTTGTACACTATCAAACTTAGGTATCCGTCATTCTGTTTATAAGATGTCCAAGATTTGGAAACTAAAATGGGTACTAAAAACCATAATTTTTTTTGGTTAACATTTTCTTACAAAGTATTGACTTGGGATACTTAGAGGGGAGGTATTTGCAAGTACCCAACATATACTTAATTTATAGAGATCAAGAAGAAAATGTCTACCATTTTCTTGTGGGTTGTCATTTCACTATGAAGGTATGGTTTGCTACAAAAAGCTCATTGGAGGTGCATATTGGAGGAGTTATCACTCCTTCTCACAAGGTTTCAAAGTTTATGTGAAAGTCCTTCTGCAAAAAACTACAAGGATTTTCCAATCATTATGAGCTAGGATATTTTGGAGGTCCAAGAATGGAATACTCTTTCAAGGAGCATCCTTCACCCCCTTATAGGGATTTATACTATTTTAAGGACTTCAAGTCTATTAAGAGGCCAAAATTTCCCAAGTAAAGAGAGCCATTAGATATAGATGAGTCCATGCCATGGGGTTTTTTGGATGATGCATCACAGGGAAATCCAAGATATGTGGCACTAGTATAAGATTTTATTTATCGGTGTCAACTCACTTTTCCTTCTCTTTAGAATTATTTATGGAACTGCCATTAAGAAAAATTCATTGTCCTCTCATCCTTCCTCAAAATAGCAATAGAATTGGGCATGCACAAAGTGCAAGTGTTTGGTGCTTTTAAGCTTATTATTCAATGGATGATTGTTGATGTACCATTCCAAAAAATAAGACTTCAATCACTACTAGATTATGTTCAAGATTGGAATATATTTTCCATGTCTCTTGTGAATTAAACATTGTGGTGGAGCGCATCCAAGTCAAGGGTATCCAATCATGTTAGTCAATTGAATATGAATGAGATTAAAGCGGGTGTCTCCATAGATCACCCTCCCTACTCCTTTTTAATCTTTGTACATTGGATATAGGAGTGTTAATATGGAATTTTGCTCCTTATATAGGTTGATGAAGTCTATAATGAAAATTTTTGATATCTCATGGAAGTTTGTGAAGGAACAAGTTTATGTTAAGACATAGTCCATTACAACTCTTACTTGTTGATATGCTTCTACCTTATATTTTTTAATATAATTTTTACCAATGTAATGTTAACATTTCAATTTATGAAATACAAATATTACACAGTTTTAATTCAAAAGAAACTGAAAAAACGAAAGGAAAATAAACTTAAATATATATGACACGTAATATTTATTATACAAGGTCATCAACCAAGAACACATGAAACCATTATTATTATTTTTGTTTATGCTAATCACTTGTTTGTACCCAATTTTTTGAGTTAGATTACCTCAAAATTAAAAACACAATATTTGAAACTAGATGGGTAACCAAATTATATAATAAACAAATACATATTAAAGTTGATTATTTAAAACCGATGATGATGATGATGAAGATGATGAAGATGAAGAAGAAACAATATTTGAAACCAGATGGGTAACCTCTACCTTTGTGTAGTTTAGTGTGATTATATAATAAACAAATACATATTAAAGTTGATTATCTAAAACCTTATTTTGTGATTATATATATATGATGACGTTAATGCCGATTTTAAAATTTCAATAACATGAATGATATTTATGCTTAGATAACAACCACAATACTACACCAATTAAAAATGAAAACAACAATAAAAATGAATACTTCATTTTTAAAGTATATTATACCTTTAACATTTAAATTTGCTAATTAAATAACTACTTCATTTTCCAAAATATAATAACATAAAAACATCATTAAAGACAGCATCACTAAGTCTTCATTTTCCAAAATATAATAACATAAAACCATCATTAAAGACATCATCACTACTCTCACATTTCATGTGAAACTCTATAAATAATTTATTTTACAAAATATACTAGCAATTGTACCTAGGGGTGCAATAAAAGAACGCCGTGTTGCAAGTTAAGCAAGGAGATGTAGACATAGACAACAAGGAAGACAATTAAACATAATTGACCATTACATTATCCGCATTTCAAAAGAAATCATGAAAATTATTCTTCTCTCATCCAAATGACAAAGGATTGTTAGTTTTTATAGTTCTTATGTTACAATCAAGCAACATTCCATAAATCTATGGATCTATCTACTAAATAAATAAAAATATTTCAAATTTATAAAGAGAAACAATAAATAATTTATTTATACATTCCTACATACCTACTTTACATACGATGCAAGGAAGGAGATGTATAAAAATATATTATAGAGAATGGAATACAACAGTTAGGGTTAGGCCCGTGGTGTGGAATCTATTCTATAATCACATATTTTACCATCCTAACAAATGGTATTTGTTTATTGGGCTCATTAAATATATAATAATTATAATATAGTTTTCCTATTACTAATATAGGTCATTCAATTACTCATTACAGATTCATCAATCCATAAGTACATTTCAAAAAAATTCAATGAATGATAGGTAAATTATTTCACACATTAAGAGAGTTGAAGCGCAAGTTCAGCCATTCATGGAAAGCAATGTATGGACAGCATACATTTTCATAATATATGATGATTCTACTTAGAGATGTGTGGCAAAATTAATTCTCACCTCCCGATTGTAAACCTGCGCGGGAAACCATAATTTGCCACTTTCGAAGTCTGAATACATACTCAGAAAGTGTTCATTCAACTCTTCCAATACTAATTTGTCATTATGTCTTGAAAATGACCAAATACATGTCAGAGGAAGCATCCACAAGCATGATGGCATGTAGCTCCGATTCAGGGTCCTTGCATTCTCCCCTTTCACGATCTGCTCCCAGGCAGTAAAAGCAGTCAGCCCAATAATTTTAGCCAGCGGTCATAGAACAGGGGCTCCCATATTTCATCGCTACGACATTTCACTCTCAGATTTCTGCATGTTTGAGCTAATTGGTATAGAGACTATGGGTCATATTGATAGTTGAAAGAGGATGCAGAGTCCCAAATACCTGCTCATGGGTCCAAATGTATAAATGCACCATTCTTGTTTTGTTTCAGGATGCAATTTTGCTAGTCCATAAGAACAGTTTTCTGACCATTTACATATGGGATGTGGTTCATATTATTGTTGGCCACACACGAGCAATTTTTTATCTTAGAAGGTTCGGTAGAATCAAATGAAATATATTGGAAATGTTGTTTATGCAATGTGAAGAACTGCAGCCTCTGTTTAGATCCGCCGAGCTCTTGATTGGCCTTGCATCTAGTGCCTAAATTGTGGCTTCCTCCAAGTGACATCGCCTTGAGCATTAAGGCTTAGGCTCGTGAACTATTTAGCCTACTAGGTTATAAAGAACTCATATCATATCTCTTATGTCACATGAGTCTCACAAGTTCAACATCTAAACATCGGGCTTCTTGGCATGAAATCTAATGCTAAATTGGAATGTCAAAGCTAAATGAAATATATAGATGTAGAAAAGTATTAAAAGATACATATAATTATATTCTTATACAAATACAAAGACTAATTTCAATTTTGAACTTAGAAGTTAGAATGCAATGTACCATGTCCTCATGACGATGCCTTTAAATATGCAACACACTACATAAATTAACTTTCACTATACTAGTGGTTTTCCATGAAACCATGGGTACAATCAAGGCTTCGGGTCGACCCCATTTCACTCAACCTAATCAATTTGGAAAAATAAAAAAATATAAAGGAATGTCACAAACAATGGCAGTGTCGACCCCTCAACCTAATCAATTTGGAAAAATAAAAAAACACAAGTGAAGGTGTCACAAACAATGCTAGTGTCGACCCCATCTCACTCAACCTAATCAATTTGGAAAAATAACCTAATCAATTTGGAAAAATAAAAAAATATAAGTGACTTCACGCATCTTGATCTTTGAATAGACATTGACTTGCACCAACATTTCACTTCACCTTCAAAAATACATTATTCAACTNAAAATATAAGTGACTTCACGCATCTTGATCTTTGAATAGACATTGACTTGCACCAACATTTGACTTCACCTTCAAAAATACATTATTCGACTTTGATTCATTTACAAGGTCATTCGTTTTATCTCCACAAAGAGTAGCAACTAAGTTTATCAAAGAGTAGCAACTAAGTTTAGTTGAATGACAATAATTTGAGTAGCAACACTACGTTGAATCATATTTCCCACATCTTATCAAAGATTGGTCGATAGCTTATGACATATGATAACACGAGAAACAGACATTGACAACAAGCATAAGACAATCATCAAATATATTTCTTGAGGCCCATCACAAACAATGCCATCATCAACCTTATTCCCATCTTGTACCGAGGATGGTGGATTAGAGACATCTTATACAAGAGTACATGGGACAAGTAGAATAAGTACCATGCAAGTTGAAGAATAATACTTATTTTTAAAAAAATATCTCATTTCTTTTGAATCGGTAATAAAAAAAAGTTGTCACATCATAAAATTTAGGAAACTATATGAACATTGAAAATCTATTTCAATTAAATAAAATTAAGGAATTATAATAAAAAAATATTTTAAAAAAATTATTATAAATTAAAACATTGAAAAAACTTTGCGTTTTGTTTTGATTTTTTCAAGAAACTAAATTAATAAAATACTAAAGCATTCGAACCTTGGATGGCTCTAATAATAGTAATCAAATGATGGATTGACATGTGCACAACAATATTAATTGAATTTTAGTGACAAATTTCACCAAAGTTTTTGGGGAACGTTTCAACATAACAAACTGAAGTTTATACCACAAGTTGATATAATTTTGACTGAAAGTGCACGCGTTGAGGAATACGCATGGTGGATCTCGTGTAATGTTGAAAGGAAATAATAAGGTGACATGCTGAGCAACAAGTGTAAAGTATGCAGTCAGTGTGTCTTCTTTACCATCTTTGGATACTATGCACAACGTTCCTGATACTAATTTGCTCCACAGGATATTCACAGTAGATGGGAAGGGAAGACTACATGGGGAATACAATCGTTCTCACTTGGGCGCTCGGTAAGGACTACATCCCTATTATTCCAAGCCGATCAACATCATTCTGTAATAGAATTTGTTTGACAGCATTGATACGATTATCCATCCCAACTACAATGTTTGGCATATCCGGGATTTCATGGGAGGTGTAGCTAATGGACTATTCAGAGATTGTAGATGCTTCAAATCGTCTGCGAAGATCCCTGACATCTGCGTCTAGTTTCTGCAAATCATGGGCTAGAATCGGCGAACCTTGAATATCAATCAAATCCTTGATTTTCTCCTGAAACTCTTGGATTTTCCTTCCATATAGCCACTTTCTGTATATATCAAAGATGTGTAAATTGTCTACTTCCTGCATGAGTTTAAGGGCATCTTCCAATACTGATTGAAATTATTTGAACTGCCTATGTTTGTGGGTTGATGAGTCTAAGCTGGAAATTATCTGAAGAGCCCCTGTTATTTCATTGGAGAAGACAGGGATATGGCCATAAGAATATGGGAAGGATCAGGCTGGAACGGTCGGCTTCGGCTTCGAAATCTGCAAGACAAATGCCTTGTAGAGGTGGATGGAGAAAATACCATAAAAATGCACGATCACCTAAGAGACGTGGGAAGACAAATTGCAGATGAGGAAAAGTCTTGAGGAGTAATCCCACATCGTCTTTGGCATTTGGTGGAAAACATTCATGATTTGTGGCAGCAATATTGTGTAAGTGCTTGAATTCTTCAAACAATTTTAAGGTTTCGTTGTTTGAAATAGAAGTAGAAAGAGAAATATCTGGCACCTCTGTTTAAATTGTATGATGTTTGCTTTTAACTGAATGAACAGGTAATAACAGAAGTTCGTGGAATTAGGACGGCTCGTTACACTTGTGACATTGCAGATTCAGAAGAAGAATTGTCATGGTTCAAAAGTTGGTGTGATACGGAGTTGCGAATGTGGAATCCCAGACATAGGTATCATCTCAGGAAGTTACAACTTCTTGAAGCTGAAGATGGTGATTTAGAAAGCATAATGACCAGGGTTGAGTCGCCAAATCTGATATGGCTACACTGGAACAACTGCCCCTACTCTTTCCTGCCTTCCTGGATCCCCATGAAGAATACAAGGATTTTAGAACTGGAGGGATACAAATTGAAAACACTGTGCCGAGCAAAATCTCAGGTGAAAGCTGCTTCTGTGTTTATTTTCTTTGCTCTATTTTATTAAGACTATTGTTGCTATTATATAAGAGCACATGATCTCCAATGCCTTTGATGGATTCTGTAGATGAAAGTGAATCATACGTTGATAAACATTGCGTTTCAGGCACCTCTGGAGTTGCGGCAGTTGAATATTTCAGCTCCTCTTTCAAAGTTTCCAAAGTCCATTGGGGGGTTGAAGCACATCGAGAAGATTGTGCTAAGGCAGAGTCATCTCAAATCGAATGATATATGCAAAAGGTCTACCTGCTTTCTAGCAATTTTTTTATCTTACTATATTTAGCAAAATGAGTGATATTTTTCAGCACGTTATATGCTACCTTAAATAGATTTGCAGACTGTTCTTTGTTAGTGGAAAATATATGGAAATTTTTTTGATCTAATCCTTCGTTTTTCAGACCGTACCTTATGGATCATGTGAATGGGGTAAGATATGGAAAATTTAAGAGCCTGGGAGGATCTGGCGTCCATGGCAATCAGCTCCAGCTCCGCAATCAGCTCCAGCTCCGCGTCCAGCTTACAACACAGCGTTCTTGACCGTGTAAGTGCCGTCGCCGTGGTCCTTGACGAGGGCTTCTTGTACCTGTTCTTCTCCCACTGTGGCTGACCGTATTTGAACCTTGATCTCAAGCTCGCCGTGAGGGAGGCGCCAACCGTCAGAATCCTTGGTGACGACCACGAAGGAAGCTGCTGAGCCCGCATCTCCACCTCCGACTCCGGTGTCGGCAGTGGTACATTTAGATGGGTCAACTGGTCCTAAGGGCTTCTCCGCCTCCTCTTCCTCCTCTGCCTCTTCCTCCAGCTGCTTTTGAGCATTGTTATCCAGAGACTTAAATGTGGCCTCGAAGGCAGCTTTGGCTGCGGCCGCTTTCTGCTCTTCCTCTTTAAGCCGGGCGTCCTCCGCCTGCTTCATCCAAACTTGACGACCTACGCTTTGCACTGCCATGTCTGTCTGAAAACCTCGAATCTATCTGGATCGTCCACAGTTGCGTAAGAAGTGAAGCTGGAGCTGAAACGTGATAATGTCGATGAAAAGTAATTGCAGCAGCAGTAATGGTAGTAATGGTGGCAGTAATGGCGGACTGCACTGTGCAAATTCAGTCAGAAGGTAGATGAAGAGATGAACATAAATAAAGAATGAAGGAGCCAGATGACCCCAATCGTCGGACGAAAGCATCCTACGGCTGGGGAAAAAAAAAACATTAACTGACGGGAGTCGACTCCCATTTGTTAAACGCCTTACGGCGTAATTATATCATTAAAGACATCATCACTGCTCTCACATTTCATATGATCTCTATAAATAGTTTATTTTACAAAATACATCGATATAACTACATCACCACAATGCCATTTTATATAATTAATGGTTAGGAATTTTATACATCTATGTTTAAAACAGTTACACATCTTCTCTTTAATCCTTTGTATAATCAATTTTCTTTCTTTATGACATTTGAAAACAAATACTTTATTTTCTAAAATGTACTAACATAAAAATATCCATACTGGATTTTTAGCGACTGTTCACAATATTTGGGAACTGTAGCTTATGAAAGGTTCATCATAATTCTTATCGTATCTTTTTTTGTTTTTTTGGTTCAGTTTGAGCAAGTATTTTTGAGTTTCTATTGAGTATAATGTAGATCTATCGATGCCTTATAATAGGGAGATACAAGGGTTTCAACCCATTTTAACTCATTGAATTGTGCTTTTATGTGTTTAGGAATTTGTATCACTGGCATGTCTATTGAACAACGTGTTCTGTTTTTATTAATAAAATGCAATCTTTGGCATATCATATAATAAATGGTTAAGAATTTTAAGCATATGTTTCTTCTAAAACTTCTCATATTATCAATGGTTAAGAATTTTAAGCACATGTTTCTTTTACAACTTCTAGATACATAAGATACGATAATTAATGTTCTTATTTTCTTGCGTGTAGTTTAAATGAGCAATGATTTCTCTTGTTCCTCGCAGAGTTTCTTTGTACGATTTCGACAGAATCCAGGATTTTTTTTTAATTCTAAAAAATCAGAGTTAAATTGCTTAATCTGAGTGGCCTAGGATATATTAAGGTTGTTGGATCTATTTAGACATTCAAAATCACAATTTGGACACAACATAAACCATATTTTTTTTAAAATAGTTTAAAATATGGTGGGTAAGGTGAACTTTTCACATGTTTAAACTTCTTCATTTTTTTTGTATTATTCTTCAATTTTGATTAATAAAATAAATGTCAACCATATATATTTATGGTCAAATTTATTTTTCACTTTTGGTTAATAAAATAAATGTCCACCACATATATTTATGGTCAAATTTACTTTTATTTAGATGATGATAACACTACACTCAACCACTTAAACTAACACCATATATAAATCCTAAATACTTATATCTTTATTTTTTATAATCTTATTATTATACTCTTAAATACAAAGAAAGTGTTTTATCATCCCACCCTTTAATCTTATTATCATAATCTTAGATACAAGGGGTGTCTCCATTCCTATAAAGAAGCATGAGAATAGCTCATTATAAAAATAGAAGATGCATGAAAAACGTGCTAACTTAGTTAATGAGCTCACCCATAACCCGTAGACCAATCAAGAGTTGATCTCTTCCAAATAAAAACAAAATATTTCATTAAAAAATAAATGTCTTATCATCGTGACGGTTTGAAGCGAACAAAACACAAAGGCACATTCCACATCATTTGGATTATGCATTTCTAATGGATTCTTTGCACCCACATGCCACCATGGCCTTCATTCAATTGTCTACGCAACCCGTAATAATAATAATAATAATAATAATAATCTATTTTTAAGGTCACCGCCAAGCGAGACACCAAATTGGTGTATGAGACCCCCTTGTTTGTGGGACAAGGGACCCCCCTCTACGCAGCGATTTAACTGCTAAAGTCTACAGAGGTGTACATACACTACATACACTACCCCCCTCTGGATTTGAACCCGTGACCTCCTAAGAGGAAACACATGCTCTTAACCATTAGGCCCACTCATGCTGTACAAATGATACTGAAGTTGACGCGTGCCGCAATTTACAATAATCAAAACTTGAGCACAATATAACAAAAACACGGATACTCAAAACCAGTGGTCAAATTTGAACCCGTCCTAGCCCTTCCAAAGGGGTTTAGCCCATCCCAGAAGTGTCACAAAAATTTTGCCCGTAAAAAAAATTTATATTTTTTATTTCACCCGTCCACCATGAAGGGATACCTTAACTTAAATATTTCAAAAGAAGGGTAAGCCTTTTAATTTGCCCGTCAAATTTATTTTCCGTTGTAAGCAGGCCTGAAAATTGACGGTAAACGTATTTGACAGGTAACTTTAATTTTGGCACGTCAGTGTCTATGGGTGTACAAAATCACATCCCATCAAATTGACGTTTATCAACTTTTCTTACCTGTCATAAATACGAGTACCTCCTTTGAGCCATAACCGCTGATAAAATAGTTCTGGCCACTTGCCCACGTTTTGGTTTATTTAAGCAGATGAAGGAAACGCTTTGTTTGTTTTATTTATGAGACATAAAAACTTTAACAAATATAAAAAGTATGAAAATATTGTTATTGATAAAATTGAAGCGTGGGTTTCCCGCTTGAGCTTCCCTCAGATTTTCATGGTCCCGGATTCTTTTGCCTCTCTTTTTTTTTTCAAACAAAAAATGCTTCTATACCATAGGCATGCACTATGTGTTGCCTAAGGTTTGGCATTACACCATTGCATTTAAAAAAGCTATACATAAATACAGTATCATGAAATGCATGGTGGAGTCACCAGATCAAGCCTACCAGGCAGCAATGGCGTGTATTTTGAACTAAAATTCTGTGAGTACCTTGATGTTTGATGTTGTTCGGAGATAATTTTTGTTGTGGAAATAAATCATTGTAATTGTTGATTGGTTATCTGAAACGGATTTGATCAACATTAGAAAAAGCTCGGCCATCAGTCTTGATACTTTACATATGATCGTCCTATGCCCAAACAATAACTTGGTCTGATTCATTTTCACATTGAAAATCGATCGTTCGGTTTTCTCCTCTTCTTCCTAATATTGTAGGACTTGGTGTTGCCTTTCCTTCTTCATTGGAGATCGTTGAACAATCCTGAGCTCCTCCAATCTTAGCCAGCTGGTAGTTCTTCTGCCTATGAATGTTAATAAACGTTGGTACGCCCATATTTACTTCCACATTACATCTCAAAGTTACATGATTGTTGCAATCATTCTTTCCCTGAACCTGAATGTTCAAGCATTGATCAATGTAGGCGACAAGGCCCATAGAATTGTTGGTGGGTGAAATTGGGAGCGAGAACTTTGTGGCGAGAACAACTGATGGCATATCTTCTCCTCCAGACTCATGGACTCTTTCATCATATGAGGGATATAAGCTCATGGATAAACATCAATAAAATCAGCTGCAATGGGATAGGAATGATTATCACTCCATGAAGTTATTCCAGAACGAATCTTGCATCATGATGTTATTCTCATTTTCGTTAATGATATGTCCATCGTTTTCAAGATTTCCTTTTAGCGAGTCACTGATATCAACTAGAGCAGGGATTCGGATGATACAGCCAATGATTCGTTATTGGCAGAGCTGGCAATGCAGTCCAAGAGTGTCTTAATTGATCGCATCTTGAAGTATGGCATTGGGCTTGTAGACTTGAGATGCAAAAGCCTAAGAGAAGTGGAATCAATCCACTGATGAGAATCATAAATTATCTTGTTTTTGGAAGCCTATAAATCCTCACGCTGTGACAAGACGCCCACCATAGACAGTGCTTGAAAATCTCAAGCAGCACTGGGAGGAGAAGCAGCGTCAAGTTCCAATTCTACCACTGCTACCTTCTCTTCCTTAGCCTGGAGTTAACGCCGACTTGGATGCCTGCTTCAGGGAAGACACGATAAATCCAGTAAGTTAAAAAAAAAAAATGTTTTTTTAGTTTGGAATAGGGTTCTTCATTATTTTTATGTTTTGTCATTTTCTTTGTAAAAGGCTTATTTTTTATTAAAAAACATTCTATCCTTTTATCAGTATTGTTATGGTTTGAGTTTTCTTCATCATGTCATTCTATATTTTGCCAACATTCAATCCACAATTATCTATTTAAATAATGTCATAAAGACAAAGCCAGAATCAAGTTGAATGAATAAAAAGTGTATATAAAAAAAATTGACATGTATATATTTTTGAATGGATACATGGATAAGAATATATAAAAAAATTGACAGATATATATTTACATAAGACGTACATTGACGGGCATTTTAAAAATGTAACCGTCATCAAATTTTACTTGACAGGCTAGTAAAATTTGAAATTCCAGGCTTGGTTGTAAGTAAATGCTGTGAATCTGCGAATAGGCAATGGGCAATAATAATTAATGAGTAATGACTTTACATCACATCATGGGATCATTTTCAAACATATGAAGGGCATTATATGAAGTTTCTGTTTGATATTTTAAAATTATAAATATTTGGAAGGACATTATTTTATTTTCACTTTTTTTTAATTGAAGGGCCAACTTAATTTTCAATTGAAGTGCAATTATTTTTATAACCTTTCATGCTAGAAGGGTTGATATTTGCATGTCCTTCCAAAAAAATTAAGACCAGCCCTTCAAATTTGACCACTGCTCAAAAACATCAGAGTAACAAGACTTGAGCACAAAGTAACAAAACCATCAGAGTGCATTTCGTCTTACTTCAATTGGCTTTCAATATGGAATGGTTGTTCTGGGTATGGGCCTCTGTGTTTGGCTGCTTAGGATATTTTGTGCTGAGAATTGCGACTCTCATCTGGTGGAGGCCTCTGCAACTGAAGAGGTGCTTTGAATCACAAGGAATTAGAGGACCTCCCTACAGACTGCTCAATGGAAATTTTTCGGATATGGATCGCATGAATACTGAAGCGAAGTCCACACCTATGCCATGGTCACATGACATAGTCCCTCGAGTTCTTCCATATTATCATCACTGGACTAAAATATATGGTATTGTTGCATACTGTTCTTTTGAATTTAGCCATTGGGTTGGTGTAATTACACAGGCTGGGATATTACATATCATCAACAGCATAAGAAGAAGAAAATAACCAATGCTTTAATTAGTATGCCCACATATGTAATTAATGCACCCAATTCTTCTCTAATTACTTTGTTGTTGTATGTGATATCTAAAAATAGGTAAGGATTTTATCTACTGGTTTGGTTCAACACCCACGCTGAATGTTCCCCATCCTGAGCTTATCAAGGAGATAATGTCCAGCAAGTTCGGGGACTATGAAATTTATTCTGC
>LPNX011202754.1:789026-857528 GCA_001517045.1 Pseudotsuga menziesii | reverse complement strand
ATTGAATTTTTTTGTCTCTAGAAGACATTAATGGAGAGACCATTTATTCTGCCTCACCGTAGCAGATAGTTAACCAGGTAAATTCTGAATTATTACATGACAGAATTCTCTTGCAACTTTCTGCCCAAACACAAACAGTAGTTCAAACTTAAGCTTCCACTCACAACTTGCTGGGGCAGTTCTATGTCAAATTTTGGGTAATTAGACTAAGGTGGTCAACGCCACACACTGAGTTTTAATGCTGTTAACCGTGGTTTGCTGAGTGATTGTACAGTAATCTTTTGTTTGTCATACTCTTAGGCATAGGAAAACTGCTTGCACAGGAACATTGGTATGCCCTTTCTATCCACCCTCAGTATCCAAGCAAATTAGGCATAGTCACTATTCAACTCTTGTTTTTTGCCTTATCTTCATGCTAAGGCAAAATTAAGGCTTTTCTAACAGCCTTTCCATGCCAAGATGACAAATAATTTTGCAACCTAAATAAAGTTCGACTTTGACAAGAATGGAAAAAGAATTGGGTTTTTATATGAGAATAGTAGCTCAGAATACGGTTCATCTGCTAGCTTATGAAGGTGAGTAGGGTTTTAGGGATATCCCCCGAAGATCTTAACACAAGATAACAGCAAAGTCTCACATAAAACAGGAAACCTATTGCTGGCTGACATGTGTCAGACTGGAAGGAAAAACCACTTGCCCAATCCACTGTTGACTCATCACTCTTCCATCCACCAAAACCTTGATCACATTCTCACTGCTTGTTTGGAACCATGACATTTAACCTGTCCTTCCACATGTAGAAATGCTAATTATAAACTTTCTGGAAAAAGCACCAAAAAAGTAAAAAGCAAAAAAGTGGAAAAGACTGATCTCGAAGAAAATTAGCATCAGTCTAGCTTCTCATGAAAAAGCAAAATGCAGAAAACAAAAAACTGTCTCACTGTACTCGCTTTTATACAAGAAGCATGAGTGCATGAGTATCAATGTCGTGCGGGTCCCCTGATCTCTAGGGTTCCCCCCAAAGAACAATTGCTACAACTAGCAGTCTTGGACTCTGCTGGCTTTGGCAAGAATTCTGATCATTGTGTATGCCTGGATCATTGAACAATGTAACCAGCCTGATGGAATATTGCTGGATCTTAACCCTCTTGTAGTGCAAGCACAACTTGGGGTTTACAGGTCTTAGAGATTGTGACGTATTCAATTACAAAAGTGATGCTTTTCACATAGTTTAGCCTTTTGGCTTGATGTTTGTTTAGCTCGTCTCGTGTTTCGAATCTCGATATACTTCAAAGATTGATGATCTATATACCAAACTCCTAAGGCACCAGATAATCCCTCCAAGGATGTAAGTACAATGAAACTTGATGAGTTTCGTAATCATTATTTTAGTATTGCAAGATAAAACCACATTGCCAGATGCTTTCATACCAATTAATGCAGGAACAAGAATAGCTCCCATAGTGATTGAGATGACCTTGCTCAAACATTGAGACAATATTTCTTTGTATCCCTTTATCTTTTTAATTTTTCTCTTTTGCTTGTTAAATGCTTTTTTGAATCATCTACGGGGAGCTATGAATCTCATATATCTCATTTCTAATGGGAGAAAAATTTGAACCTTACCCCTCTCCCATGCTTTACAATACCTTCACCAACAGACCTTTGGCTTGTTGGCAAACTATGTATCTCTCTTCCTTGTTAAATGCACTCTTATGTTCATTTTTCTTGTGACTTACTGATAAATACTGATCATAATGATAGCCTCTGTACAAGTTAGCAACAGACATCGCTGGCTTCCTTCCTAGTAAAGCATAGGACCCAACATGAAAAAGTGAACAACAAGCACTTTGCTATATAGATTGCATGAAAATCCAAGAGGAAAAGGTACTGCATGCACAAGAATACCCAAATACTGAGTGTCTCACTGTATTACCTGTTGTCCGCCGAACACACACCGTCAGCAGAAATCTTTTGAACTGTTGTTTCCCAAGTAGGAAAGGTGCGGCCTTGGGGGCAAGCAAAGAGCCAGGTGCTGTCACCTGATCCCGACTCCTCCGTTTAGGCTAACTCCTAATGAAGCCAAGGGGGGTAGTCCCTAACAAAGAGTTGTCTAAGGCTCTTGTTTTTAAATGTTTTTGGATAAAGGGTGTGAATGAGTGTTGTTTAGGAGTTTTTCTGAGATAAACACAATAACAATTTAAGCAATCCAAGTTGTTGTTGAAAAACACAAGATGAGCTGCATAAGACGACTGAATTCAAAGCATCCACACAAAATAAATCACTTAAATAAGTAAAGGACAAATGGTCCAAATCAGATGATGCAAAAGAATTTTAAGACCAGTGCCAAAAATGGAGTCAAAAGTGTGTTGGGGATGCTAAAATACAAGTCTCAAAGATATGTTCGTGAGATCGTTTTGCAATGGTCTTGGTAAATTTTGATGTGTATTTTAGAATGACCTTGATTATAAGGGTGAGGGGAATTTCCAACCGATATGCAAAGGTACTGGAAATCTATCCGGAAATATTCTAAGTGGTTTCGTTCAAGGACATGTTGGACCATCCAAGTTTGCAACGAGGTGTTCAATAACTAACCAGCCACTGCAAACGAGGTAGGGCTACCCAGCGCCCCCAGTAAGAATTTGCCCACTTAGAGTATTACGTTCAACGTCGATTCGTTGGTTATGGGGTGGTAAATTTTATTATGTGTGAAATTGAAATTAAATGTGTGAATTAAACAGTCTACAATGCTTCTGGGTATCCCAACTGGGTAGAGCATACACGCTGTAGAAAATGGTAAATTCCAAATTCTATGGGGAAATATGAGTTGTGAAATTTTTATTAAAGCACAGAAACAAAGCTCTCTGACAGAGAGTGCTCTTGATCCACCTTATGGTGAGATTCAAGAGACTTATCTAATCTAGTATGAAAATGCAAAATGCAACAATGCTCTCCGATAGAGAGTGCTCTTGACTCGTCTTATGACAAGTTCAAGAGAATTTGTGTTCTTTTTATGATTTAACAATTAGGAAGCAAGACACACAACAATGCAAAAATAAAATCTAATCTAGCAATTAGTAGTTCTACTCAATGAACAACTAGCAATTAGTGGAAGTGAAAACTAAGTCTAACAAGAGAACTAAGCTAAGCAAAGATGAAAAAAGGACACAAGACACACTTCCCCCAAATAGGGGAAGTAGGAAAAATGGGAGGCTTGATCCCACTAGCCTTTTTATTAATAAAATACAATGCTTGGGGATTTTAACCCTTGAAGAGAACTTTGAAAAAATAAAAGAGTGAAAAAGCCTTAATGGCTTTTACAAAAAAGGATGTGGTTGGTCTTTTTGGTTTGTCTTCTTGGTTTTGAACTTTTTCTTCAATCTCTCCAAGTCTTTAGACTTGTCTTTGGTTGACCTATTCTTCAGTACCTACACAAAAAGAAGAATAACTCAAGCACCCATTATTCGTTAATAAACCAAAGTAAATCTAGATGCAAAAATGAAACTAATCTACATGCAAAACAACTTTTTAAATGCAAGTTTTTTAAGTCTTTTCGAAATGAAACTAAATGCCAAAAGCAAAGAGTTAGGAGGAAAAGAGGGAGGAAAAGTGGAGCGAAGAAGTGGAGTGAAAGCAAGCTGAGAGAGGCTGTAAAAAAGCAAAGAAAGGGCCACACACAGTAAGAGAAAGGGCTGCAAACAGAGGAAAGAAGGGGCTGCAAAACAGAGGAAGAAGTGGCTGCAAAAAGGTAAAGAAGAGGGCAGCAAACCAAAGAAAAAGGTGGCTGCAAACAGTAAGGAAAAGAGGCTGCAAAAAGTGAAAGAAAGGGCAGCAAACAGTATCAAAGAGGGAAGTGAACAGTGGCTAAGAAGGCTGCAAACAGAGGAGAGAAAAGGGGAGTAAAAAGGGTAAATCAGTGAGGAAAAAGAGGG
Organism: Pseudotsuga menziesii; assembly: GCA_001517045.1. NCBI lineage: Eukaryota > Viridiplantae > Streptophyta > Pinopsida > Pinales > Pinaceae > Pseudotsuga > Pseudotsuga menziesii. The sequence continues at coordinate 853,596 of LPNX011202754.1, read as the reverse complement.
TGCAAGAAAGGTAAAATAGTGAGGAAAAAGAGGGCAGCCAAAAAGAGGAAAGAGGAAGGCGGCAAACAGTAAAAGAGAAGAAGAAGAGGTAGATCTTGTAACCAAGGAAAAGTTTTTTAATTTGAGATGTGATGGGTAAGAAGAGAGCTCTTTTTGGCTAAGTTTCTCGATTTGGAGGTAAAAGCCTTGTAGATCCTGCACGGTAAAAGTGTTAGATGATAAAAAAAAACTCTTGTTTTGTGAAGAAGCAGTTGAACCTCAACCCTTTCTCCACCTTTGGTGATCCCTAAAAACACCACTCTCACAAATACAAAAGAGATCAAATCCCAGAATACTTAATCAAACGAATACCCAAAAAACATTACTATAACTGACTACGTCTTGTTCAATTTAAATATTCGGAAGACCTTGCATAGATAACCAACCTAAAGACGATAAATGGATAACCTTTTGTGCTAGAATTGATAGCCTTTCTAAGATAGCATTGAACATGCAATTTGTAAAAGAGAGAGTAGGGTTGAGAGAGATATCACCTCACACAAGATGAAATCACAACACCAAGAAACCATGCATAGACCTCCAAAGTCGTTTTTATTTCATTTCAAACAAATAAGAGAATTACAATTTGGGCAGAGTTCTCTTGCAAATTCTCCATGACAAATGAAGAGCAAGAGACCCGCTTAAATAACAAAAGATACAAGCTAAAACCCTAAATCAGACTTGGCATGCAAGGAGCCAAAAGGAGGGCGAATTCCCTTGATTGGATCAACTTGGAGCAATGATTTGGGTTAAACTCCAGTCTCTGGTAGGCGTGAGTAGGGAGGTGTCATCCACCTAGGCAAGGCGCCCCCCACTCTCCCTCCTAGGAATCTCCATCAACCAATATACATTCTCCACATATGAAGTCGTGAGCAAGAAGGTGAAGGCGCATTCCCCTTGATTGAATGAAGCTTGGAGTTGATGCATTGCTTAACACTAAGTTCATGGTTGGTATGAGTGGGGAGGTGGCCTCCACCTAGGCAAGGCGCCCCCACTCTACATCAAAACTATCACCAAACCAATAAATAACTCCCACCTCAACCAATTTGTGAGCCAGTTGAAGGAGGGCGAATTTCCTAACTGAAGGTGACCTATTAGTGCTTCGATTGTTGACTAAATCAATTTGGTGTTGATTGGAAATTGGAATCATCTTAAATGCCCATTGCCATGTCATTTAGCCTGTTTATTTAATCCATTTGGATTATTTTGGAGCAAATTGGATCATCTCCAATTTAATATTTTTTTATTATTTTAATTAATATTTCTCATTTATTGAATTTTTGAAAAAATATTAATTAAATGGCTAAATGACTGTCCAAAACTTAGGATAAGTGTGTCTAGGGGGTAAATGAATGTTTTGGCTTAGAAAACAAGTCTTTATTTGCCAAAAACCACCCATGGACCACTTAATTATTACAAATTGAAAATTTTCAATTAAACCATAGTAAAAATAGTTTAATTAATTGAAAAATTTAATTATTTCTCTGTAGTCAAAAATAAAAAATTAAAAACTTTATTGCGTTCGGGAATTTTTTTTCGGACAATGTTTTAATGCAACCCGAGACTTAGGAAATGACCATAGAACATACAAATAGTGTCTAGTAGGTTCATATTCATCAGTTGGACTCTAATAACCCCCCAAGGCCCAACTTTCAAAATCGGGCATTCCAGCTTTGGAGGAAGCGGGAGAAAAACTCATCGATTATTACTCAGTTAAAGGCAAAGAATAATCCACAAGGAAAAAAACTCCCTGGAATACCTTAGTTGATAGTTAAGTCTTAGGAGACCGAGCCACTCAAAACCCCTACTAGCACACTTTATTACAATAACCCCAAGGGGCATGGTCATTTAAGTACAAAAACAAAAATGACTAGCCAAAACTGGCTAGGCATGAAATTCTGAACCTCTAATACACTGGATATGAACATGGATCATGTTCATCAACTGGCGGCTCAACGGAAGGTTCAACTATTATACAAAATAATTGGTAACATTACCTACCCTTACCGCCTAACTTTGTCACCGCCTAACTTTGTCAAGATGAACCACATGCAACAAATACTTTTGCGAAAATGTTTAGCATTCGAACCCTATCCTCCATTTAACCATTCTAAATATCTTGTTTCTCATTTTTTGTGAAGCATGCTAATTCATCAAGTAAGATTAATTGAATTAGCTTGTCTATCTGCTAAGGACGATAGAAATTGGCATCCTAGAGATAGAATGGATCACAGTAACCTTCAATTACCCAATCCATCCAAGGATTCAATAATTGTAGGATACTCCATAGTTTATGCCGTAATAACATTTCTTACCCCAGGATCCGTAACTTTAGAAAGATTCAAATTCCATGTCTTATAATTGGGAATATATGTTAAAAAATCAAGAAACAATGATTGGATCGAGACTTTGTCATGGATGGAGTGAAGCTAGACACAAAATTTGCAGGCCCTTTAATTGATGCATGTTGTGCATCATGCATTTATATTGATTGCCAATTATGATTTCCATCCAAGTGCATGGATTGCCTTTTATAATTGTTGTGGCCATTGGTTTTGAGTGGTTTGTTCTCATGACCGATAAATATACAAAAAATATATAGACGTTGTCATCAGAATCTGATGCACAACTTTAGCAGTCAACATTCATTTCAAAGGATGTATTTCTATTTCATCATAATATGATGCACAAATTCAGCATTCAACATTCATTTCAAAGGATGGATTTCTACTGAACAGGGTAACAAAGCACATGGTTCATATTAACCCATATGAACTACACTACAAGTAGTATAGGTTGATGTTGAATTCCAGAGTTGGAGTGAAATCCCAGTCATATTTCTTCATTGATTTAGGATGGGGGACTTTTTTTTAATTGATATAGAAACCTCCTATTCATTATTATATAAGTCATTGATCTGAAAAGTTCAAAGGACACTAAATCGGCTCAAGACTCAAGCATGAGTCACATTTGATATAAACTTTATTTCACAAGGAACTAATCAACTTATTGGATATTGGATTGTGGAACATGGCTATCTACCTCCAATTTGGCAATTACCCATAGATATAGTCGTACAAAAATTTCGGGGTATTTTCCACTCCTTTTGTATCAAGTACTTAAAAAGTAAAACCTTATATAGCATGGGGCCTGCTTATTCCTTATGGGATTTCGCCCCTTTCACCAGTCTTGGATGTCAAACAAATATGGTCTACTCACTTTTAAGTTTTACCCAACAGTAAAGTTAATGGATTGCCGGCAATACACCTTGGACATTGTTTGCACAATAGGAGCTACCAACCTCACATTTTCTCCACCTAAGCTTTGCCAATATGTTAGAATCTGCTAGCACATAATCCTCCTTGTTGTCCGCCGAATGCACATCGTTAGCAGAAATCTTTTGGACTGTTGTTTCTCAAGTGGGAAAGGTGTGGCCTTGGGGGCAAGCAAAGAGTCGGGTGTTGTCACTTGATCCCAGCTCCTCCGTTTAGGCTAACTCCTAACAAATCCAAGGGGGGTAGTCCCTAACAAAGAGTTGTCTAAGGCTCTTGTTTTAAAATGTTTTTGGATGTAAGATGTGAATGAGTGTTGTTTAGGAGTTTTTACGAGATACACAATAATAAATTAAGCAATCCAAGTTGTTGTTTGCAAAACACAATATAAGCTGCATAAGACGACTAAATTCAAAGCATCCGCAACATAAATCAATTAGAATAAGAAGGACAAATGGTCCAAATCAGATGATGCAAAAGAATTTTAAGGCCAGTGCCAAAATGGAGTAGAATGGGGATGCTGAAATACAAGTCTCGATGATATGTTCGTGAGATCGTTTTGCAATGCTCTTGGTAAATTTTATTGTGTATTTTCGGATGTATTTGTGGCAAAAAGTGAAGAAAGAGGGCAGGGAACAAAGGAGAAAAGATGGTGTAACGAACATAAATAAGATAATAATTAAATAATTAATTGCGTCGAGAGGTGCTCTACAGCCCAGTATGGGGGAGATCTTGTAACGTTACGTAACGTTATGTAAGAATTTTAAATTTTAAATTTTATTTCAACTAGTTGTAAATTCTCTAGCAAAGAGGGAAGACTGGCAAATAAGAAGGCCAGAATGGCGAATATGAACAATGTTTAAAAAAATCAAATCCTGCGCCAGCCTCACACACCCATCTCCACCTCCCAGCGAGATCTCCTCCTCCCATCTCCACCTCCCTGCGATCTCCTCCCAGCGCGTGCTCAATCTGGCGCCAGCCTCACGCACCCATCTCCTCCTCCCAGCGCGTGCTCCATTCGACGCCAGCCTCATGCACCCATCTCCACCTCCGAGCCCGATCTTCGTCGGTAGGCTCACGCAGCCATCTCTCAAGCAAAATATTTTGTTAATATTCACGTAGCCAAAATATTATGTTAATATTCACGCAGTCATCTCCCAGCCAAAATATTTAGCAACCCTACCTCCCAATGTGATCTCCTCCTTCATGCTATATTCAACAACCCTACCTCTCCAGCCTTCACGCTATATAGAGCATTCACTGCATACAATATTTAACAGTCTTCAAACTTTAATGGATTGCCATCACCTTGAAGAGAAACAACAACAGGAGGACACCAGGTTCAGCTCTCAACCCACATAACAAATTAGGGTTCAATCTTCAGACGTTGTCAAAATACATAGTTCACAAAAATTGTAGCAGCAGATGTGGAATGGACTCACAAGGCAGCTCATTGTCTCAGTCGCATATCCTCTCTACTGTTCACAAGCCTCAACTCCAGGCCTCATCTCCAAGTCGTAAGAAATATGAAGGTTGCAGCTACAAAAGGAACAATGCCACCACCAGTCTTCACGTAATCACTAACCCATAGGATTCTTCACTCTAAAAATAGTTTCAACTCCAGGTAGATGGATAGTGGCTAAAAAACATGGGCTTCAACATTCGTTTCCATCCTTCAAAAATGTGCTCTTCACATTCAAATATTTATCGCTAAAAAAGCAACACATCTCCATAGTACAATTCCACGTTTTAACTTGATTCTTAGTTCCACGTTGGTCTCCATCATATTTGATCTACACCAACTCCTTCCACGTGATGGAGGAGTGGTTGATGAGATTCTTCACAATACACGAGTTCTTCAACACATGGTAGCTAACACTCAGTGTAAATATGTTCTCCAACTCCAAAACATCAAAGCTTATGCACATGTCCCATCAAAAATGTCAACCACACCACGAATTGAGGAGCACCACAACCAAGATGGCATCTCTCCATATTGAAGGGTGGAATCTCCAACGCAGCAAAAACACAATACACTAGGTTGTGGTGGCAGGTGCCGGGTAATGCAAAGGAACCAATCTCTTCATTTGAGCTTATCTTCTTCATGTTTTGGCTTTGGAAATGCAAATGTTATTCTAGCAACGAGGATACCATCCTAGCAGCCGTCGAACGATGGAGAACATCATTGTAGGTAGCTTCAGTATTAAAAGAAGAAATTGTAGCAACAGGAAAAAGGAGATCACTGACTACCTTCACCATAGATTCAACCAAACACTCATTTGGAAGAGATTTTGTTTTTTAATTGTCTTCATGATCAACTCGAGGAGAGGTTTGCACTTCGGGAGATTTGATCCCTCTTGGCGCTTGATAGGGTCCTTATCAACCCTTCGCACAGCCCTTCCTGATAAATCATGAGAATCATTGACCTGTTAAGTGATTTTGAATAGTCCATTTGTATACGATATTATGCTATTAGGGTATATATTATGAGAGCATATATCCCATACGATGCTAAAGCGTAATTACAGGTGTGATTAATTTTGATTTGATGTGGTGCGAAGAAGATTCAAACTCTGCATCACCAATAGTGTTCTCCCTTGAAAGGGGGGAGGATCTTTCGTGGTAAAGGGGGGAGGATCTTTCGCGGTAAAGGACTCTGCCTCGGGAACGATGTCTTGAGAGGAAACAGTCGAAGAAAGGAGCTGGTTCTTGCAACCAGGGTTGGGTGGATCTTTCGCGGTAAAGGACTCCGCCGCGGGAACGATGTCTTGAGAGGAAACAGTCGAAGAAAGGAGTTGGTTCTTGCAACCAGGGTTGAGCCTAGGATTTGGATCTATGCTGGTAGTTAGGTTAATTAAGTTATTATGAAAGGAGGCGTCTCCTCAACATCAAGTGTCCAAGCCATATTTAAGGCCAAGACATCATTGTAGTCTTTTTATCTATTCTATCATCAATACAAATATTTTATTATTATGGCTTATTTGGTTTACCAAATCTTTTGGTGATATTTATTCGGCTCTTTTGGTATCAGAGCCTCGTTGGCTGATCCGTCCTTTGGCCATTAATTTTCAGACTTTGTCTGTTTTTTTTGGCTTTTAGCCTCACTCCAAGGTTTCCCTGAAATCGTGAATCCCACCACACTGCCACCTTCCACTACTCATCCCCATTTCCATTCATCTTCACACTTCTCCCTCAGATACACCTTCTTAGCCACGCATTCTCCTCCCTAACCTGCAAGTTCTCCCACACTGACACTACGCGCTACTCCCTGCCCACTAGCCCTCATGTTGTTCAACTCTCGTGACTCGACCATCTCTGCTCCCACCACCTTCCAACCTCCACGCCCGTGCATCCCTCCTCCACACACTCCCCATGCAGCCTGCTCCACACTCTACCCTGCTGAGCCTCCCATCGCTGCATCTCTCTATGCGCCCTCCCCCGTGCCTGCACCCATCGCTCTCCCACTCTCCTTTTATCCTTGCTCCACAATCGCCTGCGCTAGCCTCGTCATCCATCCCGTGACCTCCACTCTTGCTGCGCCCTCCCGCACCTGCACACCCTCGCCCCTTGCACTCTCGCTCCACGGCTTCCTGCTCCCTTCCTCCATCACGCGCACTCCTCCACGCCCTGCCAACCCTTTGCCCTCCTCTCCTTCCTGCTCCCTTCACCTCCACCTTGCCAACGCCTTCACCAGGTCGACACGCCAACACCAAAACCCTAACCATCCAATTTAAAAAATATTATAATAATATTTATTATTTAATAATTATTATTGTAGTTTAAAAAGCCTAGCTTCTACATTTTATTTAATGATAATACAATTAAATTATTATTATTATTATTCGACTCTTTCAAAAAAAAAATTATAATAATATTGTTATTAATTATAATAACATATATTATTATTATTATTATATAGTTATTAGTTTTAATAATAACTATTGGAAAACAAAAAAAAGGAAGACAAAATCAAAAAAGAAAAGGAAGATCTTCTATCATCGAAGAAGTGAAAGAAAAGAAGACAAGAAATCAAGACTATATATCGTCGAAGAAGCCAAAATCAAAGGAGGACTCATCAAGAAATCGATAGCCATCTATCATCAAAGAAGTCAGAGATCATTGAAATTGGTTTGCGACTACAAATAGAGAAATTAGAAGCCAAGTTAAAACGCTATCAAAGAGACAACGAAGATTTACGCGACAGGAATAAAAATTTGGAAGGAATAATTGAAATACATAAGATAGAAGAAAAGTACAAGGAAAAAAACATTTCCAACCAGAAAAATCATATAGAAAAATTATCTGCGCAAATTGAAGAATTAAAAGATGAAAATGATTTCAATTAGAGATTGAAAAATCAAGATATAAAGAAAGAAAGAAATAATTACGAAGCGGAAATAATACGCTTGAACAAAATCATTAGCAACAAGGATGAAAAACTGACGCAGATACGCCATAAATTAGAAAGTCAAGAATCAGAGGTCGGGCAATGTCGACAACAAATAAAAGTTCTTCAACAACAAAATGACGACTCTAAAAAGACACAAGCTAGAAATCGCAAAGAGTAATAAAACACTATCCAACAATTCCGAAGAAATTTTTAGATTAAGAAATCATAACAAGACACTAGTCACAAAAATTAAGAAGTTGAAAAATAGTCGAAAGACAAAATAATCTACGGAAGACATTGAAGGAAAACTTCTAGACAAGCAAGAGAAAATAGCTACATCAGAAGTCATAATGAAGATTTTGCAGAACAACTTAAGAAGTCTGAAGATGATAGGAAATCGAAAGTAGAATTGATTAAGAAGTTTCAAAATGATAACATGCAGTGAGCAAACAAGTTGGAAAAGATACAGAACGAAACCTTAAAACATCAAGGGATGAAAATACAACTTCCAGCTCAGATCAATTCTCGTAAAAGAAAATAACGTTGTAAAAATTCTCTATCAACACCCCAACCATAAAAACCGATATCCTAAAAAGTGGGAACTGTCGAAAGCTAATGGTACCAGTGTGATCAAATCTCCGAATGATAGATCAGTATGGAATGCCAACAGTCCACAACAAATCAATTTGGGATGGATTGATTCATCCACATATCGGAAGTTATGCTCAACTCTTAGCAGTTCATATTGACATGTTTCGTTAGCTACGACACCACAAAAAATGATGCAGAAACATTACAAGGCTTTGAGGACAAAGCCTTTCTAAGAGAGTGGCAATGTAACGAACATAAATAAGATAATAATTAAATAATCAATAGTTAGGTTAATTAAGTTATTATGAAAAGAGGCATCTCCTCAACATCAAGTGTCCAAGCCATATTTAAGGCCAAGACATCATTGTAATCTTTTTATCTATTCTATCATCAATGCAAATATATTATTATTATTATTATGGCTTATTTGGTTTACCAAATCTTTTGGTGAATTCATTGTGTGAGCGAATATTTATTCGGCTCAGAGGGCTGCAAAAAATGAGAAAAAGAGGGCAGCGAACAAAGAGGAAAGAGAATCAAAAGCAAGCGAGAGAAGGGGAGAAAAAGAGGTAAAACAGTGAAGGAGAAAAGAGAAGCAAGAAAGGTAAAATAGTGAGGAAAAAGAGGCAAGATAGAAAGAAGAAAGAAGAGGGCGGAAAACCGTAAAAGACAAGAGGAAGAGGTAGATCTAGAAGAGCAAGAAGAAGTAGATCTCGTAACCAAGGAAGATTTTTAATATAATTTGTGAAGGATTAGAAGAGAGCCCATTTTGGCTGTGTTTCTCGACTTGGATGTAAATGCCTTGTAGATCCTGCACGGTGAAAGTGTTAGATAAAAAACTCTTGTTTTGTGAAGAAGTGGTTGAGCTTCAACCGTTCCTCCACCTTCGGTTGATCCCTGAAACACAACTCTCAACAACAATAAACAAGATCAAATGCTAGAATACTCAATCAAATAAATATCCAAAAAACATTGGTATAACTGACTACTTCCTGTTCAATTTAGATATTCAATAGATCTTGCATAGATAACCAACTTAAAACGATAAATGGCTAACCTTTTGTGCTAGATTGATAGCCTTCCTAAGCTAGCAATGATCATACAATTTACCAAAGAAAGAGAGTAGGGTTTCAAAGGTTGTAACTTGTAATCATATTGGAGACGGGGACGGTTTCAAAAGTTGTAACTTGTAATCATATTGGAGACGGCCCTTGAATCTGCTCAGTGCTCATTGCAAGTGCAATCATTCGCGGCGAGGAGACAGGTTAGTAACTTGGTAATGGTTTTAAAGTTCAGTTTTTAATAAAAATTGTTGAAATTTGAATTCGCGTGGACAATCCAGAGACAGTGGAGTCGTGGACAATCTCGAATTCGCGTGGACAGTCCGACTCTTGAATTCGATTATTGCTGTATAGTATATACAGTATTATACTATATAATATATATAGTATAGACTGTATATACTATATAATATATATAGTATATACAGTATATACTATATATAGTATATACTATCTACTATACAGTATATAGTATATATACTCTATACTCTATAATATAATATATATAATATATTATATAGTATATAGTATACGGTATATACTATATATTGTATTGTATATACAGTATATAGTATATACTGTATACTATATAATATATATTATATAATATATATACTATATTACAGTAAACTGTAATATACTAATATATATTATATAGTAATATAGTAGTATTACAGCCATAGTATACTGTATTTTAATGTAGATTCATAATACATTTTAATTTTTTAATGATAATCATAATGTCTTTTTTTTTGTTTTTTTTGCAGCCACAGGTTTGAGTCTTGACTTTTAAGTTTTGAGGCTATACATTTTGCAAAAATGCCAAAGGCATTGGACCCATTTTGGCAATATGCTGACCCTGAAGATGGAACAAACCGACAACCGAAAACCATTTTGTAGTGCCGCTACCCTCGAGATTATGAGAATGGCCCATGATGCAATTCACTCGAAAGATAGAAAAAGGGAAGAGTCAGCTGCAAATAGAGCTGAACTTGCTGCAAGTGGAGTGGCTAGGATTTCAGGGACATATGATTATGATCATCCGGATCCCACTGAGGGTAGTGTTGGGGGCTCCACGGCCATGGGTTCAGCTTCTGTGAGGGCTGCTGCCTCATCTTTCTTTGTTCCACGGAATAGCATTAAGTCCATGGTTAAAAAAAGGGAGAAGGAAGAAGCAGATAAGATTATGGGGAGGATGTTTTTCTGGAGTGACTTGCCTCTTACAATAACAAGAAACAATCCTTTTTTTCAGCCTATGTGTGATGCAATTGCTATTGTTGGCCTAGGGTACAAGTGCCCTACATATGAGGAGATTCGAGGCCCAATTCTTCAAGCAAAGAAGAAAGACATCAATACTAGATTGGAGGAATTCAAACAGTCATGGGAGATTTCTGGATGCACATTGATGTTTGATGGTTGGTCAGATGTGAAGGGTAGGACCCTTCTCAATTTCTTGGTACAGTGCCCTAAAGGTACCATGTTTATCAAATCCGTTGATGCATCGACACAAGTAAAAGAAGCAGCATTGTTGTGTGAGTTGTTGGATGGGGTCCTTCAGGAGATTGGTGTGGACAATGTGGTGCAGATCATAACAGATAATGCAACCAATTATGTGGCTGCTGGTAGATTGCTTATGGAGAGGCACCCCTCACTATTTTGGAGTCCATGCGCTGCACATTGTATTGATTTGATGTTGGAGGATGTGGGGAAAATTCCCTTCATCAAGGAGGTTGTTGATCAGGCTAGGAGTATCACCAAATTCATATATAACCATGCTTGGGTTCTTAGCCTCATGAGGAGATGCACGAGAAACAGGGAATTGTTGCGCCCTAGAATCACACGATTTGCCACCAACTTCATTTCTCTTCAGTCTTTGCTTCGAGTTCAGTTTGAGCTTAAGCAAATGTTTGTTTGTGATGAGTGGCGAGATTGCACATATAGCAGGAGAGCGGATGGGAAAGCCATCGCTAGATTGGCTTACACCGACTCCTTTTGGGAAGGAGTGGAGGAAATGTGCTCAATCAGTGAACCTTTGGTAAAGGTTTTGAGATTAGTTAACAGTGACAAGCCCGCTATGGGTTATTTGTACAAGGCCATGGATAGGGCCAAAGAGTCTATTCGGTCTTATTATGTCGGGAAGGGTACCCCTGGACACAATAGACACATGATGCTATGGGAGTTGATTGATACACGATGGACTGGGATGCTCCATCGACCTATTCATGCAGCTGTACTTTTCCTCAACCCTGCCTTTTCATACAAGTGTAAGTTTGATTTTGATGAAGAGGTTTTGGAAGGGCTTATCGAATGTATGAATATGATGGTACCTAATTTTGAGACTCGGGAGAGTATTACTCGTGAGATGGAGATGTATCGAGAGGCTACTGGACTATTTGGCTACGTCGATTCTGTCTGTACAAGGAACAATTTGACTCCAAGTAAGTGATTGCAAATTAGAATTTATTTGTATTTTGAACTTCAAATTCTTAAATTTTAATTGTGTTTTATGCTTTATCATTTTATTTTAAATTTGAATTATTTAATCCGATTCTCTTTCTTTCTTGTTTATTGTAGGTGTTTGGTGGAGGACATATGGTGCAAGGGCACCAAATTTAAAAAAATTTGCCATCCGAGTCCTCAGCCAAACCTGTAGCTCTTCTGGATGTGAGTGTAATTGGAGTGTATTTGATAAAATACACTCAAAGAAATGCACCAGGTAAGTACTAAGAACTTTATCAAAGCAATTAAATTCATTGTAATTTAAGATCCTGTTTCATATAGGTTTCCTCTGGCATCAAGACTCAAGAGTCAAGACTCATTAAATCTTTTTATCACCCTCTTACAGGTTGGATTTCCCACGCCTGAATGACTTGGTGTATGTCCACTACAATCTTCGATTGTGGATGAAGCAAGTGGAGAAATCACTCGATGTGGATGCCATTTGCTTGGACAATATTGATGTATTGTCCAAGTGGAGGGTGGAGGCTGAGTTACCTATCATGGAGGAGGCACCTGCATGGTTAGATGAGGAGCAGCAGCAAGTGCAGGAGGATGAGGAGGAGCAAGAGGAGGAACAAGAGGAGGAGGCGGACCGCTTTGACCGAGAGGACTTCATGGAGGGTGATGTGGCTTCATTAGCACCACCTTCTACAGTGGTCGATGCATCTACTCCCTTATTGGCACCGAGTCCCTCATTGGCACCTAGTCCCCCATTGGCACCTAGTAGTACAGGGCCAGGACCTTCTACTGTCAGGGGCAGGCTTGGCAAACAGCCCATTATGTTTTCCCGTAAAAGGGGAAGAGGGCATTGATTTATATTTCAGAGACAGATAGTTAGCTACTAGTTTTGTGATGTCATTTTGTAATATCATATATGTATTGGACCATTGATTTCCCACTTATGAGTACTATTGGACAACTATATTCAAACTTTCAGTATCGACTTTTATGTCTCATATTATATTTGGCATGCCTACATGATATCTATCAGTGTTTTTTCTATATTTATGTGTCAATGTATTTATTTGATGTCATTGTTGCTTTATATGCTTAAAATTATGAAAAAAATGAATATATTTTGTCTTTTTAAATATTTGCCGCGGTTTACCGATTTTTGCCAATTTTTTCCGCCGATGTTGCCAAGAAGATGTTTTCTGGACCCTTGCCGATTTTTTGCCGATGCCGATGTTTTCTTTTATGACGTAATAAACCAAGATAGATGGTGCAGGTGGTTTATAAGTGGCAAGAATGGCATTTGATAGTTCTGTGAATCTCTAGTTAAACTCATCCATAGTTTCGTTTTCCTTCTTCTTTATGTTTGTCAACGAAGCCAGTTGATGCCTTGGTTCCTTCTTTTCACCAAACTTGTTAGTGAAGGTAGTTTTGAAAGCTGCGAGTGTAGCAAAGGAGTTGTTTGGTAAATTGTTGTACCAATCACTAGCCTTTCCATCCAAGGAAAGAGCAAAGAGTTTCATATAAACATCATCATGTTGATGTGCAGGATCACTGATAAAAGCGTTGACACATCTAGAGAAACTTTTGAGATGCATGGTTGAAGTAATGGCATTAGTGCTAGTGAACATATGGAGCTTCTCTATAGCTTTGTCTGGAAGACGATGGGGTTGACCTACTATCTGAGAGAAGTCGAGTAAAGTACTCACCCATTATGTCGGAATTTTTTTTTTATTATTTTCATCAAACAAACTACGAATGTCTAAAATAGACTCAGATTCAAGATTCTCAAGGATCCTATGAGAAACTAACTTATTCAATCTCCTCCTATAAACCTGTTCAGGTTCAGGGATGAAATTGAGTAAGCCTTCAGAGTTTCTGCTAGTTGAATACCTTGGTAAATTATTTGACAGTTGAGTCGCCAAATGGATTGAAGTCTAATTTCAAGGAGTTGATTTGACTAAAAATCTATCAAAAAAGGTAGAAACTAAGAAAAAACTAAGACTTAAAGTCGTCTAGGAACAAAAAGATTTGTCCCCGGCAACGGCACCAAAGATGTTGTTCGCTGAATGCACACCATCAGCAAAAATATTTTGGACTGCTGTTTTCCAAGTGGGAAAGGTGTGGCCTTGGGGGCAAGCAAAGAGCCAAGTGCTGTCACCTGATCCTAGCTCCTCCGTTTACGCTAACTCCTAACGAAGCCAAGGGAGGTAGTCCTTAACAAAGAGTTGTCTAAGCCTCTTGTTTTTAAATGTTTTTGGATGTAAGATGTGAATGGATGTTGTCAGAGTTGCCGAAGCGTCCCCCCCCCCCCACGGTTTCGACCCCAGAACCTCGCTCCGAGCGGGTTCTTCCCGGAAGCTTGCATGGAATCGCGCTTCCTAAACTTGGAACCTCGCACCCTCCCCAAAATCCACGCTTCCTGCCTTTCCGGAAGCTTCACGCTTCCGATTCCCCCGAACCTCGCTTCCACCACGCTTCCACCCACGCTTCCCCCACGCTTCCTCCAGAAGCTTCCCCGAAGCTTCCTGAAATGAAGTCACGAAAATTCATATTTTGACATTTTTTTTGATTTTTTCTTTCTTTTTTGGCTTTGTGGGTGGGCCCTAAGGCTTTCTTAGGGGTTAGAGAGGGCCTAGAGCTTGCAACTACTCATGCACCCTCCCATGTTGGATTTGTAGGCTCTTCAATTGGTAGGCCTAGGTACCATACTATGAGATTAGTTTGGGAGTGCTATGAGCATGTGCACAACCTCTTCACTAGTCTACCGTAATGAATGGGTAAGGGCTTCGTGATCCTGAATTTTGTAATCTTGGAGGGTGTTATACCCCATGTGACTTTTGATGGATGGGATGTTGTACAATCCATGGAGGCTGATCAAGTGCTTACTATATGGGGCCCATCCTTGGATGGCTATGACCCCAACCCCCACTCCCTTGCCTTGATGGCTCGGGTTAATGTTTCATGTTTGTTGTTATGATGTTATATTTCTCTTTGTCTCGAGGATACACACTTTGCTACTCTTTGAGTGTTTTGGGCCTTTGGCATAAGCCAACTTAAATTGTTGACTTTGCTATTTAGGTGTTTTGGTTGTAGTCAACCCATGTTTATGCTGTATTTTTTTATGCTTATGGAGGTTGCACATGCAACTTGCTCTTTTTCATTTATCGACAAAGAGACATCCACTGCATCTAGCGAATCAACTATATGTTAAAAAATCAAGGTATAAATTATAGATTGTGGAACCCTCACAAATGCAATCGAATATGAAGAATTGAATGTCACTAATGTTGAAAAATTGTCTACTGTCAAAAAAGTTAAATCATTGATCAACAAAAGCAACACCTACATATATAGTTACAATTGAAGGTCCATTTGCCATTTCTAATGAAATTGTATCTCAATCTAAATTTGGAAGTATCACAAACATACATGTTTCATAAATTTTGCATCTAGTTTGACATTCTACATGTTTTCTTTTGAATATATATATATATTTATATATATATATATATATAAAAACGCTTCCGACCACGCTTCGCTTTCGGCCATTTTTTGAAAAACACGCTTCTGCGCGCCCGCTTCCCGCTTCCCGCACCCGCTTCGCTTCCACGCTCTGGCAACACTGGGTGTTGTCTAGGAGTTTTTACGAGATACACAATAATAAATTAAGCAATCCAAGTTGCTCTTTGCAAAACACAAAATAAGCTGCATAAGACGACTGAATTCAAAGCATCCACAACATAAATCAATTAGAATAAGAAGGAAAAATGGTCCAAATCAGATGATGCAAAAGAATTTTAAGACCAGTGCTAGAATGGAGTCGAATGGGGATGCTGAAATACAAGTCTCGATGATATGTGTGCGAGATCGTTTTGCAATTCTCTTGGTAAATTTTATTGTGTATTTTAGGATGATCTTGATTATTAAGGTGAGGGGAATTTCCAACTGACACACAAAGGTACTGGAAATCTAACCAGAAATACTCTAAGTGGCACCGTCAAGGACATGTTGGACCATACAAGTTTACAGCAAGGCGTTCAATAACTAACCAGCCAATGCAAACGAGGAGGGCTACCCATCGCCCCCAGTAAGAATTTTCCCACTTGAGTATTGCGTTCAACGCCGGTTCGTTGGTTATAGGGTGGTAAATTTTATTATGTGTAAAATTGGAATTAAATCTGTGAATTAAACAGTCTACAGTGCCTCGGGTATCCCAACTGGATAGAGCATAAACACTGTAGAAAATAGTAAATTCCAATTTTAGGGGAAATATGAGTTGAAATTTTTATTAGAGCACACACAAAAAAGCTCTCCGATAGAGAGTGCTCTTGATCCACCTTATGGTGAGATTCATGAGTCTTATCTAATATGAGAATGCAAATGCAACAATGCTCTCCGATAGAAAGCGCTCTTGACTCGTCTTATGACAAGTTCAAGAGACTTTATGTTCCTTTTATGATTTATTAAAAGAGCAAGATACACAACCAATAGATAACATGCAAATAATGAAGTCTAGTCTAATAATTAGTAAAAATGAAAGCCAAATCTAACAAGCGATCTAAACTAAAAAAATACACAAGACACACTTCCCCCAAAAATGGGAAGTAGGAAAAAGTGGGAGGCTTGATCCTATTAGCTTTCTTTATTAATAAATTACAATGCTCGGGATTTTAACCCTTGAAAAGAACTTTGAAAAAATAGAAGCCTTAATGGCTTTTACAAAAGGATGTGGTTTGTGTTTGTCTTCTTGGTTTTGAACTTTTTCTTCAATCCTTGCGAGTCTTTGGTTGACCTCCTCTTCGGCAGCTACACAAAAATGACAACCACTCATGCACCCATTATTCGTTAATAAACCAAAGTAAATTCTAGATGCAAAAATGAAACTAATCTACATGCAAAACAACCTTTTCAAATGCAAATTTTTAAGTCTTTTTCGAAATGAAACTCAGTGCAAAAAGTAAAGAGTTAAGAGGAGAAAAGGAGGAAGAAAAGGTGGAGCGAAAGGAAGTTGAGAGGGCTGCAAAAAGTGAGAAAAGGACGCTGCAAACAATGAAGAAACGGGCTGCAAACAGTGAGAAAAAGAGGGAAAAAGGGGTAGCGAGCAGCGGTAATGAAGGCTGCAAAAAGTGAAGAAAGAGGGCAGCGAACAAAGGATAAAAGAGGGCAGCGAACAAAGAGGAAAGAAAATCAAAAGCAAGTGAGAAAAGGGGAGAAAAAGAGGTAAAACAGTGAAGGAGAAAAGAGAAGCACGAAAGGTAAAATAGTGAGGAAAAGAGGCAAGATAGAAAGAGGAAAGAAGAGGGCGGAAAACCGTATAAGAGAAGAGGAAGAGGTAGATCTAGAAGAGCAAGAAGAAGTAGATATGGTAATTAAGGAAGATTTTTAATTTAATTTGTGAAGGATTAGAAGAGAGCCCCTTTTGGCTGTGTTTCTCGACTTGAATGTAAACACCTTGTAGATTCTGCACGGTGAAAGTGTTAGATAAAAAACTCTTGTTTTGTGAAGAAGTGGTTGAGCTTCAACCCTTCCTCCACCTTCGGTGATCCCTGAAACACAACTCTCAACAACAATAAACAAGATCAAATGCTAGAATACTCAATCAAATAAATATCCAAAAAACATTGGTATAACTGACTACTTCCTGTTCAATTTAGACATTCAATAGATCTTGCATAGATAACCAACTTAAAACGATAAATGGCTAACATTTTGTGCTAGATTGATAGCCTTCCTAAGCTAGCAATGATCATACAATTTACCAAAGTAAGAGAGTAGGGTTAAGAGAGATATCACCTCTTACAATATGAAACCAAGAACACCAAAATACCATGCATGGACCTCCAAAGTCGCTTTTATTCTATTAAACAAATAAGATCATTACAATTTGGGCAGAGTTCTCTTGCAAATTCTCCATGAGAAATAATGAGCAAGAGACTCGCTTTTATAGAAAAAGAGGGAAGCTACCCAACCCTAGCGTGAACATGAGGAAGGAGGGCGCAACCCTAAGGAGACTGAAACTCTGACAACTGATTCAGAGTTGAACTGATGTTTGACTGAGTTGTAACTGAATTGCGGAGTAATGAGAGGGGGTGAGGTGGCCTCAATCCTCCTCGGTCTTATCACCCAGCCAACCACAAACCTCCACCAAGAGGAATTCACCCACATGAGGAAGGAGGCGCAAATCTCAAGAGGGAGTTGACTGCTGCACTCTGATACTGACCCAAAACTAATTGATGATGATTGGAATCTCCTCCAATAATCTGTGTCGAGCTAATTAGCCCATTATTAAATTCAATTTGGCATTTTTGGAGATATTTTTATTTTCTCCATTTAATAAAATAATGATTATTTTAATTAAATATTCCTCATTTATTAATTTTGAGGAAATATTTAATTGAGAGTGTTGTCCGCCGATTGCACACCAGCAGTAGAAATCTTCCGAAAGCTGTCTCCTCACTTAGGAAAGTAGGAGAGGTGTGACCTTGGGGGCAAGCACAGAGCCAGGTACTGTCACCTACTCCTAGCTCCTTCGTTTAGGCTAACTCCTAACGAAGCCAAGGGAGGGGGGGGTCCCTAACAAAGAGTTTTCTATGGCTCAATGTGTTTAAGTTAAGTTTTAATGTTCGAATGATGCGGATGGGTGTTGTTTAGGAGTTATTATGATGAAAGATGATTATAATTATGAAAAATTGAGCACAAGACAAAGGCAATCCACGTTGCTGTAATGGATTAAAAGATGAACAATTATATCAAGAACTTGTAAAAAATAAAAGTGCATTCACAAAAAAAAAATCTTATAAATAAAAGGCCAAATGGTCCAGATTAATAATAACACATGAAAAGATAGACCAGTGCCTTATGGAGTCAAAGCTCTGCAATGCTTTAAAGAAATAACAAATCTTGAAATAAGGTTAGTGGATATGTTATGTGAGTGTTGTTGGTATGTTTTAAAGATTTTAGTGGTCTTGTTTATTATGGCTTTGAAACGAAGAAGGTATTAGAGACCAACTGGGAAAGTGTTCAAAGTCACTCCATTCTAGATATGTCGGCTCGTCCAGTATCTCGGGCTGGTTTTCGATGGATTGACCAGCTAGCTGTGACTCTTAGACAACGGGGAGTTCCGGCGCCCTTGCTGAGAATGGACTTGAATGCTTTCTACAACACCGGAGAGTTGGTTATGGGTAAAAATTTTATTATGTTTTTATTTGCGAACTTAGCAAGTTCGTTCACCATTCTGAGTACGAGCCCAACTCTGAAAGTCGACAGAGCATACTAGGTGAAGGATATCGACGAAGTAAATTAATTAAGGGGAATGTGAGTTGAAAGATTTTATTAAAAGAATTAATTAAACCCTTCGACAAAGAGCGCTTTTGACTTTGTCTTGTGACAAAAGTTCAAGAGTCTTATCTATCTATATGCCTAAGTGCAAGGATGATGCATGTTGTCCGCCGATTGCACACCAGCAGCAGAGATCAATTGAAAGTTGTCTCCTCACTTAGGAAAGTGGGAGAGGTGTGACCTTGGGGGCAAGTACAGAGCTAGGTACTGTCACCTACTCCTAGCTCCTCCGTTTAGGCTAACCCCTAACGAAGCCAAGGGGGGTAGTTCCTACAAAAGAGTTTTCTATGGCTCTTAAGTTGTTAAAGTGTTTTTTGAAAGTTGCGGATGCG
Organism: Pseudotsuga menziesii; assembly: GCA_001517045.1. Lineage (NCBI taxonomy): Eukaryota > Viridiplantae > Streptophyta > Pinopsida > Pinales > Pinaceae > Pseudotsuga > Pseudotsuga menziesii. The sequence continues at coordinate 834,119 of LPNX011202754.1, read as the reverse complement.
AATAGGTGTTTTTTAGGAGTTATTATAATTTGAAGGTGTTTTACTTATTATGAACGTGACACAAGATCAAAAAAGCAATCCACGTTGCAACAAGAGATTAAAAGATAAATTTAAATTTTAGACATCAATTAAGCATTCAACGATAACAATTATATTAAGCCATAGACAATTGATCAAATAATATAATTATGCAAAACAAAACAAGGACCAGTGCCTTATGGAGTCGATGAAACTGAAATGCCCTAGAGAATTAAACACACGTCTAGAAATTAAACTGGTGAATGTTAAATTGTGCGAGTGCTCTTGGTAACTTTTAAGGATTTTAATGGTGATCTTGCTTAAAGTGTCTAGGAAACCTAACCGGAAATACTTTCAGTGGCTTCATTCGAAGACATGACAGACCTGTCTGGAATCACAAGCTAGGTGTTCAATAACTTAACCAGCGAGTATCCAGATTGGGCTACCCGACGCCCACACTTGGAATTTGCCCACTACCTGAGTATTTATCGAGACAACGCCGGTGCGTTGGTTATGGGGTAAAAGTTTTAATTTGTGTTGTTATTGCGGTCTTAGTAAATCCGTTCACCGTTCTGGGTACGAGCCCAACTCAAAAGTCGACAGAGCATACTAGGTGAAGGATACCAACGAAGTAAATTAATTAGAGGGAATGTGAGTTGAAAGATTTTATTAAGTAAATTAATTAAACTCTCCGACAGAGAGCCCTCTTGACCTTGTTTTATGACAAAGGTTCAAGAGTCTTATCTATTCTAAATGCCTAATGCAAGGATGTGCAAACTAATGATGCTCTCCGATAGAGAGTGCTCTTGACTTGTGTTACTGCAAGTTCAAGAGTCTTACTTATTGATTAACTTATTAAACAATAAAAAGACAACTCTCCGATAGAGAGCACTCTTGATCTACACAGTGAGATTCAAGAGATTTCTACTTTAAACAGTTGAATTACTTATGAAAGATACAAAAACTTAAAAGATGAAGTAATCAACTTAGTTAATGAAGCAAAATGGGCTAATCTAACAATTAGTATCTACTTTGCAAAATATGAAACTACTATACTTGAAATAAATCTAAAGCTAAGAACAAAGACACTCTTCCCCAAATGGGGAAGAAAAACCAAGTATGGGAGGCCTTATCCCACTTAGCCTTGTTTTATTAATGAAATACAAATGCCTTGGGAATTTAACCCTTGTAAGGACTTTTGAGAACTACTTAAGTAAAAATCAAACACTCTTATGAGTTTGTACAAAGGAGAATGACTTCTTTTTGGTATTGGATCCTTGTCTTTGGATCTAGTTCTGCCTGCTCTTTCTTGCTTGGTTTTGTTTTTAGTTCACCTATGGATAAGAACTCTAAACAAGGACTAGTAAGAGTGTTAGGAAACCAAATTTAACTTGTGATTCGAAAAGATTAGTGGATGAGAAGACAAGGGCCTTATGAGATGAAACAAAAGATCAAAACAAAGGAATGAGACCCAAACTCAAAACTTGGAAAGGACCAGGCAAGCTCACCGATTTTTATGTAAAATGCACGATTTTTGATGAAACGACTTGACACTTTTTGCGAATTTAAAAATAAAGATTTTTTAACATTCTAGGCTAATTTTCAGAATCTGAAAAATAGCAGAAAATTGCAGAAAATCAGCACAAAAGAGCAAGTACAAAATTGCACTTTTTTCGAGGAAAAGTCAGAAAATTAAAATTTTGAAAATTTTGAAATTTTTATTTTTATTTTTATTCCAATTACAAAAATTGGAAAATAGCAGAAAAATGTCAAAAATCAGCGAAAAAACAGCAAGCATGAAATGGCACGTTTTTTGAGAAAAAATCAATAAAAAATAAATTTTTTGAAATTTTTTTCGAATTTTTTTTTGATTTTATGAATTTCCAGAGTTAAGAAAAAAAAACCAGCAAGCCTAAAAGTGGAAAATTTGCATGTTTTTTGAGAAAAAGTGCACGTTTTCCAAGGCAAAAAGAAAGATGGATTTACAAAATTGGAAATGAAACTAGATCTTTAAAAGTGGGCCTTTAGAAAGATGGATCTAGCTTTGAAAAAATAGATCTAAGGCTAGAAAGCCTAGATCTAACTTAGTAGAAGCCAAACAAGATTGAAATAAAGATTTAAATTACTTGATAACTTCTATAAAAGTGGAAAAAAGGTAGGATAGAACCTTGAAAATAGAGATCCACTTGTAGTAACCAATGTAACCAAGAGAATTTTTTGGAGTCAGTTGGAGAAGGCAAGAAAGATCCGGAACTGCTTGCAACCCTGCAAACAAAATATATTAATAATGGAACACTTGTATAGTGAAGGTATTAGATGCCGAGAACTCCTACTAGATGCAATCCCTGAAGACACAAACACTCAATGCAAATTTGATTAGAAGCCTAAGTACTAGATTGTTAGTCTTCGATAAACATAATAATCAAATTGCAATACAAGGGTAGGGTGAAAGAGATATTACTTCACATAGGATGAAGACACAATGCCAAAAGCCATCAAATGATCTCGAAAGTCTCAATATTTTATTAACAAAAGAAGCTTACAAAATCCAATAGAGTTTCTATGTCAAACTCTCCATCCCAATAGAGCTGAAGGAGCCTCTATTTATACAATGAGATCAAGCTAAAACCCTAAAACCAAACTAAGAGTAACACCGGAGTAATTGAATGAGCTCGGCATGAAGATTTGGAGTTGAACTGAACTGCAACTGAGTTGTAATTGAGTGCTGGAGTAATGAGGGGGGGGGGGGGTGGGGTGGCTCATCCTCCCTCGTAATGATCACCCAACCAATAGATAACCCACACTTCAACCAAAAACGGATTTGACCAAAGAGGGCAAATTTTTTACTGATATTTCAACTGCTACACTCCGATACTTGATCTGAAACTGACCGATATTGATTGGAATCATCATAAATGCTCCGTGCCATGTCATTTAGCCTTTTATTTTGCTGAATTTGGATTAATTTGGAGAGTTTTAATTTTCTCCAAAATAATCATTTTTTTTCCTAAAAATGACTTTTTTGAGAAAATGAGCGTTATGTATCCGATTGATGATCTGAAAGTTGGATATGACTGGCTGGCCGATCAAGAATGATTTTTGGCTGAAGGTTAGAGCCTTCAATCACTGAAAACAAGGTCTGGATGACTAACTTATTACAAATGAGATTTTTCCATTTAAATTATGGAAAAATTAATAAAAAACTTCGGAAAAATTAAAAAATTAAAAATAAAATTTGTGACGCGTTCAGTAAAATTTTCTGAGGGTCCTAGTGACTTAGAACATGACCATGCTCTATTTTAACAATGTCTAGTAGGTTTATAAATACTCAGTTGGGCTTTAACCCCCCAAGGCCCAGAATTCAAAATCGGGCATTCCAGCGTTGGAGGAAGCGGGAGAAAACCTCGTCAATTATACTCGGCTATAGGCAAAGAATAATTGTCAAAGGGAAAAAACTCCCTGGAATACCTTAGTTGAAATTCTACGTCTTAGGAGACCGAACCACTCAAAACACCCTATTGGCACATTTTATTACAAACCCCGCAGGGCCATGGTCATAATTATTCAAACAAAAAACTCACTAGCCAAAACAGGCTAGACACAGGCGGATCATCTGATACACTGCAATCAAACATTTGTCATGTTTGTCAACTGGCAGCTTTTCAGCTAATCCAACTATGGTACAAAAAAGTGGATAACAATGCAAAAATTAACATGCTCTCCGACAGAGAGTGCTCTTGACTTGGATTTCGGCAAGTTCAAGAGACATAGAAATTAATTAAACTTAAAAAAGCAAAGTACATAGAAAAAAAACTGAAAAATCAGACAAACTCTTCGATAGAGAGCGCTCTTGATCCACCTTACTGTGAGAGTCAAGAGATTTTGGTTCTTTTTAAGTTTTGCAATATTATATCAAATGACAGTTTACAAAATTTAAACTAACTGAGAAATGAAAATAGGAAACTTTTTTCTTTTTTCAACTTTATGAAAGCAAACTTCTAAGAAATGAAACTACTCTTTCCTATTCTACTTTAGCAAATTATTAAGCAAAGCATGAAAATAAAAGAGACGATACAAGCTTCCCCCAAATGGGGAAAGAAGGGTGTGGGAGCCTTTATCCCACTTGCTCTTTATTATTTTTTACAAAGCTCTTGAAGTTGGGACTCCTTTTGTGATTGAGAAGGTCTTCAATGCAACGTGGAGAAAGGGGATGAAGAAGGGGGAAAGATGAATGTTTTTTGGAGCTTGAAACTTCAATTTTTTGCCATCATTTCCGCTTAACCTGTCATGAAAAGTGAAAAGCCAACGAGCTATTTTCTTGTAAAATAGTGGATTAGACAATAAAATACACTAAAACTTTACAATTAGTACTTGTGCAAAGATAGGACTTTTATGCTACTTCAAGTACTAAAACTAAGCAAAGCTGGATCTAAACTTTTGTAAGATAAACTTTTAGACAAAGGAAGCTCTTAGATCTATATAACAAGAGATAGAAAAGATGATATTTAGCACTTAGATCTACTTGTTATGAAACAAAACCAAAGTAACCGGAAAGTAAGAATTTTCTTTTTTAAATTTGAGGATGGATAAGAAAAACCTCAAGCCCAAGCTTGAGTAAATTTGAGCGTGGAGGGAACCTGTGGGACAAGAAAAATTAGAAAAATATATTTGAAGAGAGATGAGATGCAACTGAGCTCTGATCTCTACTTCACGCCAACTGATTTGCAAAACTAAAATACCATTCAAGCAAGTGATTATATCTAGTATATATAAAGCAAACAAGAACTGGAAAGCATGAGTACAATTGAATACAATATGCAATTCCTAGATAGTGTATAGCCACACATAAGCAAGCAAGTTGAAACTTCAAATGCCTACTCTATGGATTAGATTATAACCTTCTAAGCTAGATAACACAGCATGCATGAATAAGAAAATAACTACGCAGATATCACCTTGATTATAAGCCAAATATTCACCATGAAAGTTCTTGCACCATCAAATTGTCCTCCAAAGACTCAACTTTATTCATAACATAGATAAGAAATTACAATCATATGGGCAGAGGTTCTCTGCAAATTCATCCACATTGATAGAGATGAAAGAGCCTCTATTTATACAAAGAGAGAAGGCTAAAACCCAAAAACCAAACCCCATCAAATGAGGGCCAATCCCCATAATCGAGCTAACTCGACACAAGAATGAGGGCCCATACCTAACAAAACGTTGGTATGAGTGAGGGGTGGCCTCCACCTAGGCAAGGCGCCCCCACTCCCAACCCTAAACATCACAAACCAACCACTGAATAGCCCAGACGTGTGAAGGCACAACCATCAAAGAGAGAGGGGCGTGAGCTCTGGATTGAGGCGTGAGGGTTGAAGGATGAGTTGTATGGTAATGATGGGTGCCCAAACCCTTAGGGCTTGCACCAAACACTCATTTCAATTATTACCCTGCTCCGTAATTAACACCAAACCAATCACAGCCCTCCAAAACACCCAATTTGTGAGCTTAGCTGGAGATGACAAATATGCTAACTGAATGTATCTTTAATGCTCTCCGATTGTTGACTGAAGAGGATTTGTGCCGAGTTGAATCATCATAAATGCCCATTTCCATGTCATTTAGCCTTTTATTTTATTTAATTTGGTTAATTTTGGAGAGTTTTTTATTTTCTCCAAAATATTCATTTTTAATATTTTAATTAATAATTTCTCCATAAATGACTTTTTTGAGAAATGATTTATTATGAGGCTGAATGAACTTCTGAAACTTGGAGATAGCTGGCTGGTTGATCATTGATGATTTTTGGCTTAAGGTTAGAGCCTTCAATCACTGAATTCGGGTTCTGGATGACTAACATATTACAAATTTAAATTTTTCCATTTAAACTATGGAAAAATTTAATTAAAAACTTAGGAAAAATTAAAAAATAAAAAAATAAAAATCCAACGCGTCTGGTAAAATTTTTTCGGAATTTTTTTCTGAGGGTCCTAGTGATTTAGGACATGACCATAGTCTATTCTAATAATGTCTAGTAGGTTTATACATACTCTGTTGGGCTCTAATAAGGCCCATAATTCAAAAACGGGCATTCCAGCTTAGGAGGAAGCGGGAGAAAACCTCGTCGATTATACTCGGCTATAGGCACAGCATAATTGTCAAGGGCAAAAAACTCCCTGGAATACCTTAGTTGAAATTCTACGTCTTAGAAGATCGGACCACTCAAAACACCCTACTAGCACATTTTATTACAAACCCTACTGGGCCATGGTCATAATTACTTAAAACAAAAACTGACTAGCCAAAACTGGCTAGGCACAAATGGCGGATCATCTGATACACTGAAACACAAACATTTATAATGTTTGTCAAATGGCGACTCCTCAGGTAATCCAACTATGGTACAACTAAGTTGGCAATAGAGAGAAAAATAATCATCCAAAACTTAGGATAAGTGTGTCTAGGGGGTAAATGAGTGTTTTGGCTTAGAAAACAAGTTTTTATTTGCCAAAAACTACCCCCGGACAACTTAGTTATTACAATTTGAAAATTTTCAATTAAGCCATAGTAAAAATTAAAAAATTGAAAATTTCTCGGACAATGTTTTAATGCATCCCGAGACTTAGGAAATGACCATAGAACATACAAATAGTGTCTAGTAGGTTCATATTCATCAGTTGAACTCTAATAACCCCCAAAGGCTCAACTTTCAAAATCGAGCATTCCACCTTTGGAGGAAGCGGGAGAAAAACTCATCAATTATTACTCAGTGAAAGGCAAAGAATAATTGACAAGGGAAAAAACTCCCTGGAATACCTTAGTTGATAGTTAAGTCTTAGGAGACCGAGCCACTCAAAACTCCTATTAGCAAACTTTATTACAATAACCCCATGGGGCATGGTCATTTCAGTACAAAAACAAAAATGACTAGCCAAAACTGGCTAGGCATGAAATTCTAAAACTCCGATACACTGGATATGGACATTCATCATGCTCAATAACTGGTGGCTCAATAGAAATCCACTAAGTGCAGAATTATTGGATATCACTCCTCAAGCCTACTTTGGTTGGTTCCTCGTTAATTGATTTACTATAATCCTCCACTCTTCACTTTTGACTTTATTACCAACTATGTTGCACTCAGTTGGACTTATAAGTGAGCCGCCAATGATGAACAAGTAACTTGTTCATATCTAGAGTTTAGAAGTCCATTCAGGCCTTCTAGGGCCTTTTTTATTTTTTCCACATGTTCATAATCCCTTGGGGGAGTTGTAATAAAATGTCATAGCATGATGAAATAATATAACAAACTTGGCTTTCCTAGGACTTAGACATCAATACAACTAGCCCAGAGTGTTTTTTCCTTGTTAATTATACGTTGTTGGACAAACGACTTGTAATTTTCGAGTTTTTCACTCAACCTCCAAAGTTGGGTGGTTGTCTTGGTGGTTAGAACTTAGGAGGTTATTAAAGTCTAAATGTCAATGTAGATTACCATGCTAGGAATTATTTTAGAGTCATATGAACACGTGTTAGGTCCCCCTAGGTTTATTTTTGTTTTCTGCAAGAACGAAGGTTTTTTTCCGAAAAAACTGAGAATTTTTTAATGTTTTAAATGTAAAAATTAAAAGTCATAAAAAAGTGGTTGGAAGGTGGAATTTTCCATGGGGGTGCTTGTTTTCTAACTTAGAGCACCCATTATACCCCAAAACTCACTTTGGAATTAATTTGAGCGATTATTTATCACTTGAATTAATTTTCTCTCGAAAATGGCCAAAAGGACAGTTTAATTGGCCAAAAAAGACAAAATAAAGACAAAATCGACATCCCTAGTTTCATGAAAACATGCTGGAGATAGATTTGCTTTGATGGCGAGTTCATTATCAGTCAAGGGAGAGTTAACTCAAGCCCAAATTTGGTTGTTGGGCCACTCTCTCAAAAGTGGCGCATCTATGGATAAGGAGGGGCACATTCATGAAGATGGGGCACATTCTCTGTGGTGATGTGTCTTCGGTCAAGAGGAGGGTGCGTCCTTTAGTGCTTGGGTGGCATCATTTCACTCCGAGAAACTCGTAGTTACTCTAGTTAAACTTTGCTTCACTTCTAATCAATTTAAACTCGTCCTCAATAAGCTATCAGTTAGGAAGTGTGCCCCTCTCTTGGGATTTGCGCCCCCTGTGTCTCAATTTTGTTATTTAAGCAAGTGAATTCCTCATTGTTTTGCATCAGAAGGTGGAACCTTTGCTTGCAATATTGTAATACCTTTTTTGAGTTTGGCATTAATAAAAAGGCTTTGGAGGCTAGTCTAGTGTGATCATGGGTGGTTTGGATGTTTGATGCTCTATGAGCCATTGAGGCAATCTGTGTACATTCACAGGCTTGTTCATGTTTGGAATTAACTTGGCCTTTGAAGAGAATTGTATTCTAGTAGGGTAAGTAGTGCTTGTATGTTCACTTCTTATTGTTAGTGATAGAAGAATGTTGGGATATATGATTTCTTGCTTGAATGCATATTTGTTTGAGTTCTCTTTTATTTGTTGACACTGTTATTTTGATCCCCTTTTGCAAGTCTTTGTGAGGTTTTTGTAGGTTGCCTAAGCTAGAGGATTTGATGAGCATGTTAGCTCTACTTTTCTTCAAGTAGATCCGGAAAGAGCATAGTCCCTTCGATCTCACTAAGAGGACGGCTCCATATGCCCAATATCTTTGCCTAACCTTGGTTCCAGTTTTTTGATACAAACTTCTAAACTTTTTCTCGGTTACTAGTTCGTTATTACTTTAGATCTATATTAGAAAGTTATAATATAAGCAGATCTAGATCTCAATTACTAGAAGATAGCATGCTTTAAAGTTTCATTTTAAATCTACTTATAGCATAAGCAAGTACTTCTCTTTTACTTTGCAAAGTTTACTTGAAGATCTAAAAAGCTTAAATAAGAGAAGTGTTGAGGCCTCGGAATTCGCAGGCGACAACAACAAGGGATTCTCCCCAGTCAACATTCCCAACTAGCCCGTGACTGTTTGGTAGGGGGAATCCGTCCGGTTTGCGGTCCGGCTACCGTAGGTCAAAGTAACAAAAACAAAGGTTTTACCGGTTGCGGCCCGGTCCATCGTGTATATTTTTGTATTTTTTGACTTAAGTATGATATGCAAGTGCCTATCTAACAATGCAAGGTGATACAGATGCAAGGAGCAGTCACAATGTGATGCGCAGGTTCTTACCTCTCGTCTTAGACTCACAAGCATCCAAATCACGAACAACAAGAAATTAAACTAACTACCTAATCTATCCCTAGGGAGCAGGATTATCATTCATTGGTGAGTAATATATTTTGTACATGCATTATGAAAAGTTATAGATAGCTGACACTTCTTTCATGACACATGAACAATTACAGATATTTGAACAACCAGATAGCCAATTGTTTTATGAACAACATTCATTACTCACAGTGGAAGACATCACAAAATATACTAAAGAACATTTAAACAAGAACATAGGTTCAGAAAGTTAAAATACTCTCACAGTTAATGAAACACAACTGAAAACGAAATAGTTCCCCTTCAACATTGTTCATTTAATCACATTGATACATTCCACATTTCGCTTTCTCCAACAGGCAAAAGTTGCAGTTTCTGATTGTAAAACGAAGTAGTTCCTCTTACAAGCAAATGGTTTACAAGTTTTTCTAGGGAAAAAGTCCCGTCTAAGTTCTACTTTCAAATATTTAAACTACAACTGCAGAACGCTTGGGTTTCCCCAAATGGGTGATTTTTCGGTTACTTCGACGTTTCGTATTCCTCTCCCCATCCTTTCTTCGTATGCCCATGATCAGTTGAGTAACTGCCGGACCTTTCAGATCTGCGCTTTGTTGCTTTCGATTTTGTCTTTTCCTTCGCTTGTCTCCCTTGCGACCCTGCCGGTTTTGATTTGATTTTTTTACAAAACTGCCAGGCTACTTCTTCACACTGTGGTCGCTCGAACCATCCCTTGAGTTCTACCTGCAATCAATTACTGTGCATTATTCCTTGGAATGGCATTTTAAACGTTAACTTAAACCACCTGAAATGGCTAATCCACAAAAAAACGGCCAGGTGCATCCCTTGATCTGAGAATTTTCATAACGAAAGAGTTTTGACTAGGCTTCGAGCGGGAAAGTTCTCAATCGGAAGTCGGAAGGCTTTGACATTGGACGTGAGAAGGATTTCCTAGCCGCAACGGCGGAAAAGAAAGGACTACAGAGCGGGAAGACTCTCAATCGGAAGTCGGAAGGTTTATGACATCGGAAACCAAATGGTTTTCCCAGCCGCAACGGCGGAAGGGGCACAACTACGGGCACGTGACGAAAAATTCAACACGCATCGGCAGCAGACTTCGGTTGGTTAATCGCTTTAAGAGCCGCAACGGCGGAAGGGAAAGGGCGATGTCCTCCGATCAAATATATTTTCGACGACCGATACATAAAAATGGATTAAGCGTTTTGGACAGCTCTCAAACTCAACAACGGACAGAAACCCGTTATACCTCCACAACGGCGACCCACAATAAAGAACACTTGGTTCGATCAACAAGCGAAAACAAACGTAGAATTTGCGACCCGCAACAATTTCCATCACAATCAATAATTTGAAAACTAGGGCGAGAGTTAATCTGTAGAATCATCCAAAATTAAACATGAACAAATTCAAAGGATCCACTTGATTAGAAAACAGCGCTAAGTCATGGGGAGGGGTCCAAAATTTAAGAAATTTGGGGAAAACGGTTGCAGCTGCAACAATTGGCGATTACCTGGTGAACCTAGATCTCTGGGCGATCATTCTTTGAGTGACAGACTGTTTAACAATAAATGCATCTATTGAATTCTTCCAATTGTCTGGATTTCTCAAATGGCGGGAAGTGTGTACCTTTGATCATTGATGACAGTCCAATTTGGGAGAGTGGAAACCAAGATTTTAAAGTCCAGATAGCTCTGTCGAGGCCAGAGAATGAGTTTCATTATTACTTTTGTCCTCAGGGAGCTGATAGCTTGGACACCACAGGATTGTAGCATATGGTCAACAGAAATATTCGTTTGTTCCTCATTCTCATGCCACTTTAGCACTTTTGTGCTTTTGGACTTTTGTCCCTTTTCATATGAGTCCTCCTGCATGCCTTTCTTACTGAATTTTAATTCAGGATCCTCTATCCCATAGTGTCCTTTTGTGTGAGCGGTGTACTTCATGTTTCAGCTCACAGACGGAGAGGATCTTTCGGCAATTTAGTACTTATGATTCAGCATCTGCTTTGATGTAAGATGCTTTCGTAGGAGTTTTTTATTCTTATTTGCCTTTTGGCATTTGTTTCTTGGCATGGGATCATTTATATTTAATATACTGTTCACCTTGCTCCTTTCCATGGGTCTTCTGCTGTTGCTCCTTAGAACATTTTAAGTGTGACGTGGATGGAGCCTCAACATAGTATTCCGGACTCTTCGAATCCGGTTTATTTCACAGGGGTTAAGCAGGACTTCAATGCACACAGAGCTTATTCGAGAAAACTGCTAAACTGGAAGAAGTTCGTTTAGCAACACACAGTCTGAGACCCAAAAAATGTTTATCATTCCCAAACATTTTGATGTTCTCCATGCAACCACGGGTTCATTCCCTTTATTGGAATCAAGAAAAAAAAAAATCAAACTGAAGCAAACTGAAAAACATGACTCAAAAGACAGCCAAACTGATTATTTATATACAAGACAGAAGAAATCAAACAAATCAGGAAAAATAGGGCTTGAGAACCAAACCATTTACTGGTAAGTTCTCCTCCCACCCCTGTAGATCTTGCAGCTTATAGGTAGAAGGGCCAAGCTTGGCTGCAATCTGAAAAGGGCCTACCCACAACTGCTGGAATTTGGTATGCTTTCCTTTCTCATCATGGGGGTGGTCCCACTTGAGAACCAGATCTCCCACTTCGAAGTCTTTTGTCCCAGCTTTATGCTTGTCAAACCATCTCTTTATTACCCCCTACTGTTGCTTAAAGCGTTCCCTGGCTTTAGATCTAGCCTCTTCTGCTTTCAGAAGGTTACATATCCTCATCTGCAAAACTTCATTCTCCGACCCTCTAGACTCTTGAGCTATTATGGAGGAGGGTAGCATGATATTGGGAGGAAGAATGGCTTCTTTACCGTAGACTAGGGTATATGGTGACACTCCTATTGCAGACTTGGGGGTGACTCTATCAGCCCAAAGGGCGTTCGGTAGTGCTGAGTGCTAACTCCTCTGGTTTTCTATTACAGTCTTCTTTAAGATTCTAATCAGATTTTTGTTAGAGGATTCAGCCAGGCCATTTCCTTGTGGATAGTAGTTAGCAGAATAATGCAATTTTATCCCTTTATCATGAGCAAAAGCAGTTAATTTAATTGACGAAAAGTACTTAGCATTATCAAAAACTAACGAAATTGGAACTCCAAACCTGGTCATGATATGATCTTGTAGGAAGCTAATGACCGCGTCTTCATTTATCTTGCGCAGAGGGATAGCCTCGACCCAACGAGTGAAATAATCGGTCACGGTAAGAATGTACTTGTGTTGTAAGGAGGAATTTGGTTTTATTTCTCCAATAATGTCCAACCCCCATTGCTCGAATGGCTCTGTGATCATTACAGGCTTTAGGGGTGCTGCCGCTTTAGGTTGTCTCCCACTGCATCTTTGGCAAATATCACACTTCCTAACATGTGCGTGTGCATCTTTGAAGAGCGTAGGCCAATAGTAGCCGGCTCTGAGGATTTTGTGGGCTGTAGTATCTCCTGAATAATGTCCCCCAACAGGCCCATCATGCAATTCTGTCGTTACTTTATTTGCATCCTCTTTCTCTAAGCATCTCAGGAGAACTCCATCATAGTTTTTTCTGAATAATATCCCCTCAACAATTTGATAGGATGCTGATTTGAGACGCAGCGCTCTTCTCTGTTTGGAATTCCAATGCTTTGGCAACAAACCTGTCTGTAGGTAATGCACTAGGTCTCTATACCAAGACTCGGGAGCTGTAAACAAAGGACATACCTCCATTAAATGTAATTCGGCCTCATCCTCCCAGGCGTGTTCTTCATTGTTCCCGTTTCCAGTCATCAGCTTGCACAACCCTTGTCCTTTAACTATAGAGGCTGGTTTGAATTCAAGGTCGTACTCTTGAAGAGCTGTAACCCAGTTGCCCCTTCTTTCTCCTAACTCCTTCTGTATAAGAAGGGACCTTACAGCTGGGTAGGGGACTATTACCTTGGTTCAATTTTTTAAAATATAAGGCCTGAATTGCTTCACTGCTTTGAAGACTGCGTAAGCTTGTTTATCAACAGCTGGGTAGTTCAATTCGGCCCCCTGTAGACCAGTACTCATAAAGGAGATTGGGAATTCATCCCCCCCTTCTTCCTTTTGGGTGAGCACAGCTGCCAGTGAATCATCAGATGCAAAGGTATACAAGATAAAATCCTTGTCGAAATTTGGGCTTTTCAGGGAGGGTGCGTGTGCAACAGCGGCCTTGATTTTGCTGAATGCGTTCTTCTCAATTTCAGTCCACTTAAATTGTGCATTTTGCTTCACCATCTGCTGCAGCGGTTTGACAATTTGAGCAAAATCAGGCACAAATCTTCGCACGAAGTTTATAGTTCCCATAAAAGATTGCATCCCTTTTTTATTATGGGGCAAGGGGATTTGTTCAATGGCCTTAATTCTTTCTGGATCTATAGAAATTCCTTTCTTTGAAACTATGTGACCCAGCAACTTGCCCTCCGTGACAGCGAACACACACTTCTTAGGATTGAGGGAGATGCCATATTTCCAACAGTGTTCGAAAATTTGCTTTAAGTGATACGCGTGCTCTTCTCTTTTCTTCGAGAATATTGTAATGTCGTCAAGGTACACTACAGCGCTTTGGCCAATCAATCCGCGGAAAGCTATGTCCATAGCCCTCTGAAAAGTCGCTCCAGCATTGATAAGCCCAAAGGGCATTCTTCGGTAGGCAAAGGTTCCCCATTTGGTCCTGAACGTTGTCTTCAATCTGTCTTCTTCGGCTACTAGTACTTGATTGTAGCTAGAGAAACCGTCTAATAGCAAAAACAATTCAGACCCAGCGACCATTTGCAGCAATTGCTCCATGGGTGGCACAGGGTAGTTATCTTTATCGGAAGCTCGGTTTAGATTTCTGAAATCCACGCATAATCTGATTTCTCCAGATTTTTTCCTTACTGGCACCAGATTTGATACCCACTCTGAGTGTCTAACCTTAAAAATGATTTTGGCATCCAATAACTTCTTCACTTCACTCTGAATCAGCGGTTCCAATTTTGGATGCATTTTTCTTAGAGGTTGCTGATACGGCTTGACGTCGGCTTTGATGGGGACAACATGTTTGATGATGCTAGTGTCGTATGTTTTCAAATCTTCGTAAGTCCAGGCGAGAACATCTTTATATTGTTTAAACAGACTGACGAACTTGTCTCTTTCTGCTGGGGAACAACATTTGCCAAGATTCACAAATTTAGGATTCGTCTCAGTCCCTAAATTTATCAGCTCAAACTGTAGAGATGAGCTGTGAGTCTTTACGTTGGCTGGTCTTCTGAACTTTTCATTTAAATCGAACATTTTTTCTAACGTTCTGACACCTTTAGGAATGAAATTGTCATATTTCATCTCGCCCTGATGTTCTTCATCATCTATAATGGCTCTTTTAAAGACCTCGTCATTTGTCAAGCATTCTATTATTTGCTGATCATCATCAAACACTCGTAGGTTGGTGATCATATCCGGTACAGAGGGCCTGAAAAGCAGTTCGACAGAGCAACGATTATTAGTGGGTACCAATCTAGCGGCTGATGTGGCCAACAGGTCAGCTGCTGCGTTTTTAATTCTTGGAATTGAAATAATATTGAATGCATTAAAACATTTAAGCAGATCCCATACCTCATTTTGGTAAGCCTTTAAGTGAGGGGAAACACAATGTATTTGATTGCGGATTTGCTTCACAATAATTTCAGAGTCTCCAAAAACTTTTAAATTACATACCTTTAATTCAATGGCTTTCTTCAAGCCCTGCACTAGTGCTTCATACTCTGTTGTATTATTCGTACATTCAAACTCTAATCTACAAGAAAGAAAATGTTTATTCTTCTAGGGGTCAATCAGGACACAGCCGGCCCCTGACCCTTCTAATGTCTTAGAACCATCGAAAAACAAAGTCCAAAAATCACTAACCACTGAATGTGAATCTATTCCTACTGCTAAATTTACTATGTTACAGTCAATCTCATCAGCCTGTGAGAAACGAAGGAGATCAGGCTGAGTGTCAGATGTGTTGCTGGCTTCTTCTGCTTGGTAATTCCCTGGTTCTAATTCGATAAAATAATTTCCCAATACAGAATCCACGGGTTCATTCTTCTCCTCCAGTTGAGTAACATTGTACTTCATGTGAGGCTCTCTTAAGATCTTAATCTGGTTTGGACTTCCTTTGTATGGCAACCATAGATGTGACCAATCAGAAGCGAAATATCCATTAAGTTTGGCCGACCAATCTCTGCTCAGGACAAGACCGTAAGCGTTTGGTATATCAGCCACCACGATGTTAATGACCTGGCATACTTTATCATTTGATGCCAAACGGACTAGGACATCTTCCATCTCACCAATTACCTTTACATCTGTCCTGTCCAACTGAACCACCCTCCACGTGAATGGCTTAGGCTACCCATTGATCTTTTTACAAACCGATATCGGCATGACATTAACCGATGCCCCTGAGTCTACCAAGCAATTATGTACGTTGTGGTTAAAGATTTCAAAAGTAAGGAGAAACGGTGGATGCTTGTTCTTGGACTTACCTCTAGTGCTGGTTTCTCCAATTTCTTCTTCTTCTTCTGGTTGATTGTCCGTGGGTATCTTCTCATCCAAGGCTTCAAGTGCTTTCAATAATTTTTCCTTTTGCTGTGGCACTTTACACATTTCAAACAGCGAGACGTTTGCCTTGATCTTCTTTATGTCCTCCACGATATCATAATCCATTGGCGGTTCAATGGGGTGCGATCTATTAGCATTCACCTTTTCTTCATTGGGCTTGGCCAGCGTATCTTTCTGCCTAGAATCCTGGCTGGTAATAGTGAATTCTGGAATCTTATCGGCTGTGGCCTTGTTTTGAAATTTCTTAATATTTTTCTGCAGCCTCTTTGGAAGTATGAAACTGTCTTCTTTAACTGCCCCTTGGCTCCTTGTTGTCACGTTGGTTTCCATGATGTCCTTGCTCTGATTCCTTTCCTCTTCAGCATCAAATAAAGAAACAGAATTCCACACAACCATGGTCTCCTCTTTTGGTTCTTTCGTTGAAGTAGTATTCTCCTTTCTTTCTTCCTCTCCATCTTCTGTTAATCTAGAATCCAATAGCTGATTCATGACCAACGTCATCGAATTTATCCATTGCGGGCAATTCTTTTCAGAGTGTGGCTGTTGGTGGAAAGTGCAAAAATTGTCCATGCCTACTTCTGTTAAATTCATAGATGCAGTATTGTGAGGAGGAGGTTGGGACTGATTGTTATCCTCTCTTTTCTTATAATAAGGCTTATAGAACTTTTGTGTTTCCTTCTCTTTCTCCATGTCTATAATTTTGTTGGAAAGCTTCTGCATCATTTTGGCCATATTTTCAAGATCTGGTGACTTCTCTTCTTTAGGCTTAGTAAACAATAGGGCTTTCCTTCCAGCACCTTTCTCTCCTAACTGTTTGGGGTAATCTTCAATACTTTCTCTTTCAACCTCCACTACTTCTGCCTCTTCATATGTTTCTGCCAAAGTAGGCTTGGCTCTTATTTTGGCAAACATGGCCAACTCAGGGCCTAAAGCTGAAGTGTAATATTCGATAAGGACCTTGTCCGAAGGTTTGTCAGCTTCAGAGAAGTTCTTGAGATAAGCTGCAAATCTTTGAGTGAAACTGTGCACCTTTTCTTTTCTCTCTTTCTTCAAAGAGCAGAGGCCTTTCATCAGAGCTGCATGAGTCTTCTGAGTTGCATATTTACTTCTAAAGATCCTTTCAAAAGTATCCCAATCAGGTATAGAATTTGCCGGCAACCCAAAATACCATGACGCTGCAGCCCCTTTAAGAGTATGCGGGAATAGTCTGCAGACTACATCTTCATGCTCCCCAGCCCTTAACCCTTCTATTGCCACGTAGAAACTTTGTAGGTGATCATCTACTAGAATCTTCTCACTTGGATCGAACTTGGGCAACATCTTGTTAAAGGCTTGAGGTAGGTCATGTAATGGAGGGGTCAGGTTCAAAGGGGATCTGGCTCTCCAAGCAGGTGGTGGATTTGGTCGGTTAGGAGGTGGATTAGCATTTACGCTTGCCATGAATCTGGGTGGAGAGTGAGGAGGTGAGCAAGTAGGAGTGTGAGCAGGATAACTGTGAGGAGTATCCGGGCCTTCTTGATTCAAAGGTAGCACAACTTCCTGTAAGGCTGTTTCTACAAGTTCTTCCCAGTCTCCAACCAGTACTGAGTCATTTACTATAGGACGATCTTTCCTTTTATACTCTCTTCTGGGCAATTCAGGGATGATCGGCAATCCTCCAATCTTCTTTACATATGCCCTGGTGTGTCTTCTTAGATCATTAACAACTTCATTGCCAATAGAATATAGATGTTCTCTATTCCTTTCTTCCGGAATTGGATTATGAAGTCCACTGCTTTCAGAACTGTTACCGGTGGAATAATCTCGGGAAAACGGGTTTCCGTGGCCAGCCATGCACTGGCGGCCCTCCTTCTAGCGCCAGAAACTGTTGAGGCCTCGGAATTCGCAGGCGACAACAGCAAGGGATTCTCCCCAGTCAACGTTCCCAACTAGCTCGTGACTGTTTGGTATGGGGAATCCGTCTGGTTTGCGGTCCAGCTACCGTAGGTCAAAGTAACAAAAACAAAGGTTTTACTGGTTGCGGCTCGGTCCACCGTGTATATTTTTGTATTTTTTGACTTAAGTATGATATGCAAGTGCCTATCTAACAATGCAAGGTGATACAGATGCAAGGAGCAGTCACAATGTGATGCGCATGTTCTTACCTCTCGTCTTAGACTCACAAGCATCCAAATCACGAACAACAAGAAATTAAACTAACTACCTAATCTATCCCTAGGGAGCAGGATTATCATTCATTGGTGAGTAATATATTTTGTACATGCATTATGAAAAGTTACAGATAGCTGACACTTCTTTCATGACACATGAACAATTACAGATATTCGAACAACCAGATAGCCAATTGTTTTATGAACAACATTCATTACTCACAGTGGAAGACATCACAAAATATACTGAAGAACATTTAAACAAGAACATAGGTTCAGAAAGTTAAAATACTCTCACAGTTAATGAAACACAGCTGAAAACGAAATAGTTCCCCTTCAACATTGTTCATTTAATCACATTGATACATTCCACATTTCGCTTTCTCCAACAGGCAAAAGTTGTAGTTTCTGATTGTAAAACGAAGTAGTTCCTCTTACAAGCAAATGGTTTACAAGTTTTTCCAGGGAAAAAGTCTCGTCTAAGTTCTACTTTCAAATATTTAAACTACAACTGCAGAACGCTTGGGTTTCCCCAAATGGGTGATTTTTCGGTTACTTCGACGTTTCGTATTCCTCTCCCCATCCTTTCTTCGTATGCCCATGATCAGTTGAGTAATTGCCGGACCTTTCAGATCTGCGCTTTGTTGCTTTCGATTTTGTCTTTTCCTTCGCTTGTCTCCCTTGCGACCTTGCCGGTTTTGATTTGATTTTTTTACAAAACTGCCAGGCTACTTTTTCACACTGTGGTCGCTCGAACCGTCCCTTGAGTTCTACCTGCAATCAATTACTGTGCATTATTCCTTGGAATGGCATTTTAAACGTTAACTTAAACCACCTGAAATGGCTAATCCACAAGAAAACGGTCAGGTGCATCCCTTGATCTGAGAATTTTCATAACAGAAGAGTTTTGACTAGGCTTTGAGCGGGAAAGTTCTCAATCGGAAGTCGGAAGGCTTTGACATCGGACGCGAGAAGGCTTTCCTAGCCGCAACGGCGGAAAAGAAAGGACTACGGAGCGAGAAGACTCTCAATCGGAAGTCGGAAGGTTTATGACATCGGAAACCAAATGGTTTTCCTAGTCGCAACGACGGAAGGGGCAACTACGGGCACGCGACGAAAAAGTCAACACGCATCGGCAGCGGACTTCGGCTGGTTAATCGCTTTAAGAGCCGCAACGGCGGAAGGGAAAGGGCGATATCCTCCGATCAAATATATTTTCGACGACCGATACATAAAAATGGATTAAGCATTTTGGATAGCTCTCAAACTCAACAACGGACATAAACCTGTTATACCTCTGCAACGGCGACCCACAATAAAGAACACTTGGTTTGATCAACAAGCGAAAACAAACGTAGAATCTGCGATCTGCAACAATTTCCATCACAATCAATAATTTGAAAACCAGGGCGAGAGTTAATCTGTAGAATCATCCAAAATTAAACATGAACAAATTCAAAGGATCCACTTGATTAGAAAACAGCGCTAAGTCATGAGGAGGGGTCCAAAATTTAAGAAATTTGGGGAGAACGGTTGCAGCTGCAACAAGAAGTTTAGCATTTAAATTCAATTCTAGCATATTTGTGCTTCGGATTTGATTACCATTTCTCAAGAGGGAAAAGTAGAGATTCTAAGAAGGCCAACTTTCTAGCTTTCCTTGTTTAGTTGATTCTTGTAGTTTACTTAATCTTTATACTTAGTTTTTTTTCAAACTGTGTAGTATTCCCGAAAGACAATCTTAAAGTGTTTTGGGGAATCTTCTACTAAACTTTGTTTGCTAGTTTTCAGTTTTTGTTAGACAGGTAGAGAGGTTGCTGCTCAAATTTTGAAGATCTTGACAACCAAGGGCCTCATACCTTCTCCTATCTTTCCTTTTTCTATCAAATTTTCCATAAAACTTGTAATCTTAGTGATCTTATTCTTCAAAGGATCAAAAGCGTTCCCCAAAAAGAATTGTAATAAGTAATAAGAAAGAGAGCAAGTGGGCTACTTAGAATCCACACCCCATCACCTAGGGAGGATATGAGTGATCTCTTGTTTGGTGTAATTGTTAGAGTAGTTGTTTTGTTTTGTTTTCTTAGCTAGCTTGTTTTAAATTTTCTTTTTCCTACTTGCAAAATAAATTACTAACCATTACGTTTTCCTGAAGTACGGTGCCATTGAAAGGGCTTTCTCGAGTAGTTGGTATTTCCATAAAAGAGATTCGTAGTTAGATTATTTAGATAACATTTACATTTTTCACAATTTTGCTTTATGTCTTTTTCAGTTCTTTATTTGCAAATAAAACAAATTTTTTATTGTGTATTATGGAAGTACCTAAAGAGCTTGCTCGAGTAAGGGAAAAGAGGTTCTCAGTTATTAGATTAGTTAATTCACATGTACCTTTTTTGATTTCTTTCAAGTTTCTCTATTTGTCTCCGTATGCTCTTGTGAACACTGTAGGGCTTTGGGCTAGAACACTGGGACAATTAGAAAGAGGCTCTTAGCACTTTGGAATTCACTCCACAATAAAATTAACTCCTTGAAAGACAAAAACCTGTGTCTCAACTTTTCGCTCTTATGGGAAATGTTTGTAGTGAAGTGAGAACCACTAGATAGTGACCGTGGGGATCCGTCAGGCTACACCCTTGTTTGGTGTTAGTGTTGGGCACACCCCACGGCTCCGATCTAGCCCACATTTCACGTGTAGAACAACACCTGGTAAATCTTGATATATTCCTGGTACCCTTTGGGTATATTTTTGGAATTCTCTTGCCTCTCTGATCAATTACAAGCGTTTTCTATGTCTCTCCAAGTGAAATCTCTAATCCCTTCCAGATTTCAAGCACTCCCTCCTCCTGCAAAAAAGATCTACAATGAGAATCGATTTGCAAAAAGATGGATGAAATGATGAAGAAAAATGAATCAAAGAACATCAATATGGTCGTAAGACACAATAAAGATACTCCCTAAATCAGTGGCAATTTGAAAGAATGCTATGGAGCTCTGTCACAATTGCGCCCCTACCCAAATTGCTTCCTTTACCAAGTGGATGACAACCTGCAAAAATGATTAGAAATACATAGATCTGGAAAAATGCTAGAGAGAATAAGACTTTCCAATCTCCACACAAGATATTCAACAAAGCTTCCAAGGGTTTTGCAAAAATATTTTATTTATTCCAAGAGCTCAAGAGCCAAAAGTCCACTTTACAAATGAGAGAGCATCCCAATATATATAGCTCTCAAATACATAAAACCTAGATCCAAAAAGATCAAGGGTCATGATCAAAAGATAAAAACAATCTAATCAACGACTAAGATTAGCCAGATACATCATACACGGATCAACACAATAATAGAAGAGGGGCGCATCACTAAAATTGCCCAATGAGGGGGTGTACCACATAAAATGACCAATAAACATAAGATAGCACATGGTGGGGGCTAGGAGGTTATAACATCCTTCATTAGCATGGCCCCATGGCACAACAAAAGGTGTGGTGGTCAAATATACCGAGTGACAAAAATCACTAGAATGTCTCCCTCAAAGTACATCAAAACACCCTCAAATTGAAGAAATCAAGGACATGTGGACCCCATGTGAAGTGAAGCTGATGCCGGATGATGAAGGTGACCCAAACACTATGCCTCAGGCCAATTCCATGTCATTTCTTTGCCTCATTAGTCCAAATCGATTTCCTTATTAGCCATTTTTATCATCAAAATGCTACCTTGGAAACATAAAACTACCAATATCTCATCGGGGACTAAAACCTGAAGCCAAATGACTGCACAAATGTGTTTGATACCATAGTAGTATGGTACAATCAACTGGCTGCACCAATGGACTCAGAATGCCCAAATCAACTAGGAATGAGTACTCATACACAACATGTCCATCGTAAAGATACATTAGAGGCCCTATTCATGTCAGAACAATAAAAATAATAAAGCCCGTAAATGCTAACAATCATAAAAATAATACAAGGCACCACAGTAAACCACCATCTGACACATGAATATGTCTAATGGACACCTGTAGACCATACATAATCATCATCCATAACCATCGGTCTAAAACTCATCCTGGATCCTGCTCCTGGCTTGGTCAACACTGGGTTGACCAGGTCAAGACTGATCAAATGATGACCCAAGTGCTATACTCTGATACTGCAAAGTACAAAATGGACATGCATGCTCAATTATCTTGCTAATAGTGAGACTTGAGTACAAGTAGATTCTGTTGGCGAGTATAAGCACAATGCATGTATAATAACCTAAATGAAAATGATTAGCTGCTTTAAACAAGAACCTCCAGTGTATACTCATTTATAGATTTAGCCATTTTGCTAGTCAAGGGTGAAGGTGAATGAAACCAGGTAAGGTCGAGAGAATGACTTGACACTCGACATTGTAAGCATTCAGGCTAAAGGACAAGGGAATCCACACAACACATAAGTTGTACTAAGGTGAACATAGGGAATGACAGTGTTCCACAAATGGGTAGAATGATGAGAAGGCTCCACTAGACTTTAGATAAGCAACCTTTAGCAATTTATTTGCACAACAATATACACTAGTTAACCTCTAGAGGCAGGTGCCCTAGTAAGCCTTCTGGGATTCCAGAAAATGACAAAGACATGACCTTTGGGGCCTAGTCTCACCCTGTTGCCTTGTGGGGCAAATGAGCCGTACATTATACAAAGAATGAGTGCTCATACTCTAGCCATCAACTTTATTTGAAAGTATTTATTTTATTAACTTGTCAGCATCCAAGAGCAGGTGCCTTGGATTGCCTTCTGGGCTCCAAAAAATGACTAAGGCTTAGCCCTGACAGGTTTGCCTCACCCTAATACCTTGTGGAGGTAAATGAGCCTTACACCATACAATGGATGAGTGCCCATCTCTTTTGGCCACTGGCTAGTTTTGCTTTTATTTGCAGTAGTGTTTAAAGACACTTTTTTTTTGCTTGCAGGGCATCCATTTAGAATAACTTTAAGCTTCGATTCCTTAGTGTCTAAAGACACTTTTTGGTAAGACTACTTGTGTTCAAGACATAGAGGTAGACCATCCCTGTGACAAGCATCACATAAACCGACACTGTGACACAATTTAGACATGGAGACCTATTCCAACATAGAGGTGAAGGTGGGGGAAATCCTAGATGCCACTAGTCAAGTTACAAGTCAAGGTTAATCAACAACAAGGGAAGGTAATGGATGGACGGGGACAGTGAAGATGGTGCCAAGACTAGCAAGCTGTGTCTCTAAAGGGAAATGACCAAATCCATATTAGAAGTAGGGAAAGGCCAATGACTATACAGAGGAATCTCTTCGACATAACATCTAGATCATTTATACTTTAGATTCCAATTAAAACCAAAATAAAGTATCACCAACATACAACCATTATCAACTAAGTCTCACTGCTAAAATAAACAACAGAGCAACATCAAAATCCATATGCACAAACCATAATATCACCTGGGTCATATACCTGCACTGGATTTGAAACAACTCTGAGGATCACTGAAACAACTGCTACTGCTACATATCACGGGCACTGTAACAATCTCTGCTTTGGGTCATGAAGAATGGCTAACTGAGTCATCGAATCTGGGGTCATGAGGCTCAATCATGGCATAAAACTGGTCAATTTGAATACTTTGGATCTGCTGAAAGTGGGAGACCATCAATTGGTGGTTCATCATCTGTTGATCTCATAGTAAAGGACTGACTCAAAGAACTGCTCAGTACTGCTCAGGATAAAAAATAGCCCAGCTACTATATATGTGACAACAAACTCCTGACCTCCAAATCCTCTCCAAGATGACGCCAAACCAAAAGATGAAGCTCAAGTATAGACCCTGGATGGATCCTCCTCCTTGTCTAGCTAGGATAGATATCTCACCACCGAAACTAAACCACATTGGATGGATGGGATTTTCCAAACCCAAACAAAAACTCTGGTTCCCTAGACCCATCTCCAAAAGATCAAATCAAATCAACATATCCACAAGTGAGGTGCTCTTCTCCATTTATCTTCTTTTAGAACTCCATACCATGGGAAATACCATGGAATGCCCAATACTACCTAACAACTATTAGTCACTTTTTAAAAATAAGACATTTTCTAAGCTAAGTGACAATAGTAATGACCCCCTTGCCTTTATTGGCTCTAGCATATGGGATTAGATAGACTACCAATTATCTTGTCATCTCGATCAGTGGAAGGGGACCTCACATTTCTCCCTTCCCAAAGATCGCTTGTCCTCAAGCAATGCCACCACAATCTAATGTTCCCTCGAATGAACTAGATTGAAACTAGAAATGATAACAGGGTCCCAAACCAATCGGAAAGAGGTGAAGCATCTTCCACTTGACACATGGTTCGACAAGATATTGACATGCGAATACTCCCGAATGTCGCTGATAAGTAGAGCATCCTGATGTTGTAACAAATTGCTCAACCCCTTAGCGAACTACTCCACTATGGAACCAAACTCATGAAAACATCAATTCGCTCTTGCCACTAGGACAAGTAGTGAATTGTATAACACTAAAATTCCAAGGTCTTAAGTGAATCTTAGAAAGGGACCATTATGCTGACGTTGTGCCTCTTTGATCATAACCATCCAGCTGACATACCCCATCTGCATACTCGGTAGACTTGTGAACCTAGCTCGAAGCTGCCCGTAAATGGTAAAGTCACTAGGGTCCCACATTATCTTATCAAATGTGAAACACCCTCTACCCATAGTGCCGATCTTCCAAGTGCTAACACAAGAATTTGATTTCCCTTGATGAGCCAACCAATCATAAGCTGCACAAACTCCTCAAAAGACCACTCCTCCATGCATCCCTGCATAACCATCTCAAGAATAAACTCTGGAAAACAAAGAATAGCTGTCTCATATATATCAACTTCACTACCGGGCTCGATTATGAATATCAAAAAAGAAAGCTTGCTTTGCCATAAAAAAGAAGTCTCAACCTCTCCTCCACTGACATCCCAAAAATACATCAGATCGATCACCGTCACAACTCTGTCGATTACCCCTACAATCTAAAGCAATCCATCGATTTGATGAATGCCCAGATCTCACCACCAAATAGGAAGTCCACCAAACCTAACTCCTACTGACCGATGTCGTGCCATGTTGATAATGTTAGAATATTGTGAACTCATGAAATAATATCATAACACAATATAAACTATGGAAAGCATTACTCGTCTATCCTTTGATTTACCAAGCGACATAAAACATGAAATAAAATTGGAGAAAAGGGAACATCAAGAGAACATCGATATACGTGGTTCACCCAATATGGGCTACATCCACGGGAAGGGTTGCATCTTCCATTATTCTAAAATAGATATCCAAGGTTACATGACATCCTCACATATGCACCGCATCAAGCTCCATCATCCAATCATGTCACAATCATGTGTATACAAATGACATACATAACATGTGATGTGTGATGAACTACAATCAGCACATACCCAAAAGGGTCTCCTTCACCTCTCTTATATTCCAAGAGGTTTGGATTACAATATATCCCATAACACATGTGGGATAAATGAATTTCCACCTCCTTATATAGAGAATGGTTACAAATGATATAATTACAATGATGCATGTGGGATAACTCTACTTTATAATAATAGAGTTATTTTATGCTTTAAATGATATTTTACCAATATATCACATAAGTCATCATTACATATTATAACTCTCCCCCTTAATGATGACTGGGAGAAATAATACAAATGGAAGGAAGGTGGCAACACACCAACATCCCCCTCGATGACAACTTCCATAGTGCTCCATAAGATGTGAATAGAAACACACTTCGCCTCATGGACTTGATGAAGACAACCTCTGCTTCTCATGAAACTGCATCCGAACCAAGTTGTATGATGAACGTTTGCACAACACAGTAGTGTATGGCCAATACAACAAAACATGTGGTTGCTAACTCATCACATCCTGTAACTCAACTAATAGCTGAAAGAACTCTTCAATAGACCACATGACGAATACAAGAACCTCGAATCCATACATCAAAATAGTCTTCAGAGAGTGCTTACTAAAGATTACATTGCGAATACTAGACTTGAAAGGTCTATCCATCAAAATATGAGCCAAATAGACAGTCTTCACAATCTAGTTGAAAGATGCATGAACAAAAGAAGATGGATGTCCATCATACAAAATTACTGGAGTATGGTGATATAATATGATAAAATTACAACATTACATTCCTTCTTAACATCAACCATCTTTGCTGCAATTAAGGATAAGTTGAAAAGAGGAACAATGCTGGAAAACCAGAGATCCGCAACAATCATATGCTTAAACAATGAAGGAATAGCAGAAGTAAGATATCCCACAACATAGATAGCTAATCTGCACAAAAGAAATTCAAAGAGTAAAACATATAATAAACACGACAAGCCCAAAACGCAGAAGAGATGATAAAATGACATTGCTCAAAAACATATAAATAATAGGAATTACATTTATGTTATTGCTTCTATGCAAGACCATATAAGTTTTGAGCAAAATATTATAAAGAGGACATGACATGATATAATAAATAGAGGAGCATAAACATTAGTGAGCATAATAGATACCAAGATAAAATAATGAGTCAAGATATCACTTAAATATATGAAAAATAAAGTCATCAAGCAACTAATCTTAAGCATAGGTTCATTTCTTGTTAACAACATGTTAATATGCAAGAGATGAATGCCTTGAAAATGTCAATGCTTCCATAGGGAACGTTAGAGACAAGTAGGAACACGACAAGCTATGCAAACATAAATCTCAATTCAACAAGAACAAGGTGCTCATGACAAAGATTTCAAGATTATAAGATTGCTTAAATCCATATAAATATTGAGTAAAAGATGATCGAAATAAACATGACATGGTATATGATAAATAGCAAATTATGATCAATCCATGATATTAGTTATAAAAATTATGAAATGACAAGTCACTAATGGCCATAATCATGGGTTCATTTCTTATTGACATCATGTTAATATGGAAGAAATGGAATGCCTTGAAAATGTCAATGCTTTCATATAGGAACGTTAGAGACAAGAAACACATGTCAATGCCTTATATATGAATATTAAAGACAAACAACACAAGAACTAGATACAATCTCTGCAATACATGAAAAATAAACTATACTCCAATAAAGAACTTATGACAAGCCAAAAATACGATATCGCATAGTTTCAAAAAATTGATTTTACTCAAGAAATTAATTAGCAAGAGCATATAATGATCATAAAGAGATTGCTTATAAAATCAATGAAATTGCTTCTACACAAAGGTCAACAACTACATATAAATAAGCAAATAATGATCACAAGATAACACATATAGAAGCATCATTATCATTATTAGAAGAGTGAAACCATGTTAGAATATTCAACAAACAATTGATCAAATAAAACAATGATATCACTTATAGATATGAAAATATAGCCATCAAGCAACTGTTAGAGATAGAGGTATCTTGGGATGTCCTCCATGTGGTTCTTCCTATCATGGAGGTACACCATCAATATAGGCAGTAGTTTGGAGTGTGAGATGCACTCCAACAGATAATCATGGCTTCAGTGATGGAAGACATGCAGTGATTCAATGACTTCTTCAGTTGGATGTGTGGAATGCAGTGGTGCACTAGTTTCTGATGGGTGAGATGCATGATGCATATGCATGAGAGATGCATGTGCATGTGCATGGTGGCATGTTATGCATGGAGGTGCATGGAGGTGTGTATGGAGGTGCATGGAGGTGTTCAGGTGCATATTTTGATGCACAGTTTTTAACACACTAGTGAAAATTCGCAGGCAATTCAAATTAGGGTTTATGAACCCTAATCTCAACGGAAGTTATAAAAGGACATTCGAAAGAAAGAGGTCAGTGGTGCTTGAGAAAGTCAGGTGACCAGAGTAGCTGAGCGAATCGGTTTAGCAGAGGAGGGCGTATCCAAGATAGCTGGGGTGCATTCCTAAGAGTGAGTGAGGGAATTTCTTGTGAGACTTGTTACCAGCTAGGTCTTACTTAGTTGGATTTCAAGTGAGCCGGCAATAGTTTGAACAAGTACACTTATCCATGATCAGAGTTCAGAAGCCCGCCAACCTTTTTCTAGGAGTCTGTTTGGAAATTTTTGTAACACATGTTCATACCCTCTTGGGGAAATTGTAAAAAATGTCCTAGCATTTAATTTTTTAGAAAAGGCTCAGCTTCCCAGACTTGAGCATCAAGGCGACTAGCCTAGAGTGTTTTTTCCCTCGGTTATTATTGGTTGTAGAACAAACGACTAATAATTTCTAAGTTTTTCACTCACACCTCCAAAGCTGGGGTAGTCGTCTTGGTGTTTCGTCCTTAGAAGGTTATTAGATCCTTCATGTCAGTGTTTTTCAGCATGCTAGGCATTCAAATTGAGTTGTATGGACATGTACTAGGCCCCCCTAGAGTTTCATCAATTTCCGAGAAAATTAATTTTTTTTTTCCGTTTTTAAGCCATTTTTTAATGGTTTAATTAAAAGAATTCAAAATGTAATAAAAGTCAGACACGGAGTCTGTTTCTGACGTGGGGACACTCGTTTTCACACTCAGAGAGTCCACTTTACTTTAGGGACTACTTTTCACATCAGTAGGGCAACCAGAACACCCCGTGGAGCATTATTAAGCTAAAGATGCGTCAGAATGGCATTTAAATGCTAAATTATGACATTTTGGCACCATGTTTAAAGTTTGAAAAAGTAAAAAATTAAAATATTTGAGTGGTGGGGTGACATGGCATGGGTCCCCCTAAGGCTTATGATCCTTTCAAACTTAAGTTTATATTAAAGCATAGTATTAAGGTTTGGTTTAAATCTATGATGCGTGGGAGCGCCCCCTACCCCCCCGCTCCCACTCCCGAAGCTCACTCCCAAAACACTACCAGTTTTGGGAGCACGCTCCCAAGGCGCTCCTGACATGCTCCCTTCCTTTCCTATACTAAAATCTCGTATATTAGGTTAGTCATTTGATGACAATGTTATGGTACCTCCCTTCTTTTCCAAGCTCCTATAATTTTTTTTATGGTTGATCATTTGATGATAATGTTACAAGTTATAACTACTATATGATTGATTTTATATGGTTTAATCCATGTATTCTATAGCTAAATCAACATCATACATGTTTTTTAGATATAAATCCATCATAATATATTAAAATATGTACTATACAAAAAACGCTCCCAAAACGGGAGCTTTTGAAAATTTCACTTTTCGCTTCGCTCCCGCTCCCCGCTTCCAACAACATAGGTTTAAATGAATGGAACCCACGTGAGGAAGTGATGACTTCACCTCCATGTTAATGATTGTGAAGGCTAGCGAATTGAGGAAGGGGGTGGACCCCTCCTCCCCTTTGAGCTTCGTTATTTTTTTGTGTTATTTAATACTATGGGTAGCGCATAATGAAAGAAGGTGACATCACCCTCTCTTCACGCTAACCTTTATGAACTCGCGCGAATTGGGAGATGACGCCAAGCTAGCGAATGGTGTGTTGTCTTGGTGGGTAGCTTGGTGTGTTGGCAAATGATTATGAGTTAACTGAGAGAGGT
This sequence comes from Pseudotsuga menziesii, assembly GCA_001517045.1. Taxonomy (NCBI): domain Eukaryota; kingdom Viridiplantae; phylum Streptophyta; class Pinopsida; order Pinales; family Pinaceae; genus Pseudotsuga; species Pseudotsuga menziesii. The sequence goes on along the minus strand of LPNX011202754.1, from coordinate 804,398 downwards.
GTCAATCACCTTTGCAGTTCAACTCAGTCCCTCTTCACTTTAACTTAGTTCAAGCTCAGATAACTCCGGGTTTATCTTCAGTGTTGGTAGCACCCCCCTTGGGTCTCTTTTGGCTATTTAAGCAAGGCCCATTCACTCTCTTTAGCATGAGGTGTATGGAACCTCTACTCATATTTGTAATCTGTTGAATATTTTATGTGAATAAATATTGGCTTTGGAGGTCATATTGTGGATTGTTGTTCCAGCAAGATGGTGCTATGCTTGTATGGTTGAGGTAACTGTAGAGTTTTAAATCTTGCATCTTGTTTCATAACATATTGAAGGGTTGGCCTAATGATTAGTACTAATCAATAGGATGAGCATTGTTGTTTCAATTCTAAGTGAAAATTCCATTTTGTTAAATTCAAGATTTTGCATATTTACTTTGTGATTATGCTCTCTTCATTCACATTTTGGATTTCACTAACCCTTTAACAAGTTTATGCAAGTGCAAGTGTCTTTCAGGTTTCTCTTGAGTGGATTTGAGGACAACTAGTTTGTTTCTCTTACTCTCTGCTCATATTGCAAAAAAAATTGTCCTCTTGAAGCATTTCAACCGATTTTCAATTGCTGAATCTTTTTACCAGGGCTCATAATCTTCTTCCGTTAAAAAATTAAAATTCTCATTCGGTTCCTGAGTTACTTGCTTCCATAATTTAGATCTACATGCTTAAGATAAATATTTTCCATAGATCTAGTTTATAGATGTGTTTTATTTGGTGCTTAGATCTAAATTTTCATAAAGTTGATCTCTCTTTCATCTAGATCTAGTATCAAATCTACTTTTCTTCACAAGCATTTCAAGGATATTTTTAGCTTGCTAGCTTAAAGTAGTTTGCATTGAGTATAATAAGAATATCTAGCAATTGAGTGCCTTATTGGCAGCCTTGCAAGGGGCTGTCCAAGACCCTAAGAAGTTGGGTTTCAATCCCAATCTTCTTAGTTTTTTGCATTTTTTTTACATAGTTTTAACTTAGGAATTTTTTCAAATTTTTTTGCATTGTCCAAAGACACTTCTAAAGTGTATTTGGGCACATTTAAAATAATATTTCTTGTTGATTTTTAGCGAGTCCATTAAAAAAGAGAAAGAAACACTGGCCGAAAACACAATTTTTGGACATCCAGAGCTTCCTAGAAGTTCTCCCCTCAGCCGGGCTTCTTGTTTCTCTTTGTTGTAAGCCTTTGGATCCTAGATAACAATGACCAAAGAGAATTTCTTCTAAGCATTGTAACCGAGTAATAAAAAATATCTAGAGTAGACTCTTTCAAGCCCACTCCCCATCTCCCCAGTGGGGATCCGCGTCGTTTTTTCCTTTTTTAGCTTTTTTTATTTTTTTATTTCTTGCTTTAGTTTAGTTTTATTCATTCATATGCAAGTAGTGTACTTTGTTTTATATTGCAAATTTGTTTACATCTTTCAGTTTCTCAAAGTAATTTTACTACTTACCCCACGATTTTCCGAGTGATCCGAAAGGGGAAAGAGATTTGTGGTAGGTTAATTAGATAACCTTGTTTTATTTTCCAAAAACATTGATAAAATCAACCCCTCCTTGCTTTCCTGATCGTGGTTCACTTGAACCGAAAGAGATCCTTGAAGGTTCATTTTTCTTCTTTTAAAAGAAAGCCACTAATAAAATCTTTAAAATCCTTTAGACTTCGTTGTGTATGCTCTGCACTGCCGCCGTTCGTTTGAACAGTTGGCTGCATCAAAAGCAACGTGGGTGACTAGATTAATTAGTTATCACGCCCCATATTAACCTCTCAGGTGAAAATCCAACCCCTCGAATTAATCCGTTGCGATGTCAAAATCCACAAAGGAAGCAGGAACAACTGGATAGCGACCTCGAGACACCGTTAGGATACACCCTTGTTGGTATAGTGTTGAACACGTCTTAGAGACTCCAACCAACCCACATATTCCTTGTGGGGAGCCGCATCGGATAACGATTTTGGACATACTCCTCGCACCTTCGGGTATATTTGGAGTCCCCTTTCCCCCTAATTTAATCAACTCATCCCCAAATTAATCTAAAATTTGACCAAGAGCACTTACAACATTTTCCCTTTCAAGCAATACAACAACATTTTCATCTGTGGACTCCATTTTGGCACTGGTTTTTTACTTGATATAATCATATGTTTCCACATGCTTTACTTATCATATATTGATCTTTATGCTGTTGTGGTTTAATTCTGTTGAAATACCTTGTGTTATTTTTTAATTATCAATCTCCTAAATAACTCATTCATCACCATACACTAAGCCTTAACAACCTTGGCAATTTAATATGGTCTACCCCCCTTGGCTTCGATTAGGAGTTGGCTTAAACGGAGGAGTCAAGAACAAGGTGACAACCTTGACTCGAGACTTGCCCCCAATGACACACCGAGTGGCATGAAGATTCCTGCCACGTCCCCCACAAGTGTGTGAAAGGCACCAACAAGACTAAGAAGGCTCATCATTCCAGTGGTGAGGGAGATTATCCCACTGAGTTCCTTTAGAGTTTGAGGAGCAAAGGAGTTGGGATGTGTTGTAGTAGCAGAGAAGTGCATTCCCAGGTACACCACACGTGTGAGAGCAACAACACGTGTTGAGGCTAGGAGGGCCAAGAGGAGTTTAGTATCCTTCATCAATGATTGAGGAGGGCTGACAAAGACCTTAGTCAAAGGTGGACTGTAGAAAAGGAAACTAGGGCGTACTTCTGAGCAGAGAGGGTGCAGTTGTACAGCTGGGGGTGTCATTCAGAGATTGAGGGTGCAAATATTCATTCAGACAAAGTAGCACTGATAGCAAGGGTAGAGGGAGCACTTCATCAGGGGTTAGAGAGATTGTACAACTACTAAAGATTGGCAGTGATAGTGTTCAAAGATTCAGAGTGAGCATACAACTAGGGGCGCATTTCCCAAGAGCAGTGGTTGCAGTTGTATGCATATCTAGGGCTTTGGCCCGTCGAGTTCTCTTATTGTATTTCTAAATATTGATCGTTCTCTCTCTATTATTTTGCTCAAGATCGAGAAACAAGAAAGCCCCATAGCCCCATAGATGTTGGTTTTCTCCATTGGGGTTTCCAGGGTAAAATCTGAGTCTTATTTTGTGTGATTGTCATCGGTATTAGAAGTTGTAGAGATCTCATGTGCTACTGATTATAGTCTTGATTATATGCTTATGTGATTTGAGATTAAATTTTATATATATCTGGGATTAGTGAGATCTATTACCAACTATTTTGTACAATAGTTGAACTTCCTATTGCGCCGCCAGTTATTGAACATGATGCATGTTCGTTTCCAGAGTTCAGAAGTTCAGTGTGTTCCAGAGTTAGCCGGTTTCGGCTAGCCTTTTTTATTTTTTGTCGAAATGACCATGCCCCATGGGGTTGTAATAAAGTGTGCTAGTAGGGGGGTCTTGAGTGGCTCGGTTCCCTTAGACTTAACAATCAAATAGGGTATTCCAAGGAGTTTTTTCCTTTGTCGATTATTTCTTTGCCCTTAGCCGAGTTATAATCGATGAGTTTTTCTCCTGCTGCCTCCAAAGCTGAAATGCCCAAAATTTGGCGGTTAGGTCTTGGAGGGTTATTAGAGTCCAACATTAAAATATGAACCTACTAGGCACTATTGGTATGTTCTATGGTCATTTCCTATGTCCCGAGATGTGTTAACGAAATGTTCAAAATTTTTTTTACCGGACGTCCTCAAATTTTTTATTTTTTATTTTTGAATTTGGAAAAATAATTAAAATTTTCAATTAATTAAACCATTTTTTGTATGGTTTAATTGAAAATTTTCAAAATGTAATAATTAAGTGGTCTGGGGGTGGGTTTTGGCAAATAAAGACTTGTTTTATAAGCCAAAACACTCATTTAACCCCTATACACACTTATCCTAAGTTTCGGATGATTATTTTTCACTTAATTGAATATTTCCTCAAAATCAATAAATGAGGAATATTTAATTAAAATAATCATTATTTTATTAAATGGAGATAAATAAAAAACTCTCCAAAATAAACCAAATTGAATAAAGTAAAGGGCTAATTAGCTCGGCAAAAAGCATCTGGGAAGATTCCAATCAAGTCTTAACTGATCTGAGTTGGTATGGGAATGCTACAGTGAACTTCACCTTGGGATTTGCGCCTCTCTCCATGCATGGACGTTTTTCCTTCTTTGGCACGTTTTTATTGGTTGGTGATGTTTCCAAGGTGAGTAGGGTGGGCACCTTGACTAGGTGGAGGCCACCTCACCCTAATCACATCTACCAGGCTTCAGTTCAACTCCAAATCAACTGCCAGAGCTTCAGTCAGTTAGGGTTGCACCCCCTTAATCTCTCCTTGATGCTTGCGCTAGGGTTTATGAGCCCTCTCTTCTCCTTTTTTGTATAAATAGGGGTCCTTCTTCCTCATTGTAGACGGAAGTAAGGGACCTCTGCTCATATGAGATTGTAATTGTTTATCTTTTTTATGGAATAAAGTTGAGTCTTTGGAGGACAGATCTACCGGTGCAATATTCTTTCATGGTGAATGTTGGTTTTTAACCGAGGTGATATCTATTTAGTTATGTTTGTAGGTCATGCAATTTTGAGTATCTAGCTTAGAAGTTTGTATTCCAATCCATAGAATAGGCATTTGAATCTCAATTTGCTTATTTATGTGCAATCATTTAAGATTCAAGAGTTATACTTTGTAATCAGCAATACTTATATGCTTTTGGTTTTATGTGATTTCCATACTAGATTTGATCTTTGCATGAAGGTTTCTTGTGTAGCTTTGCAGATCACCGAAGGTGGAGTAAGATTGGAGCTCGGTCGCATCTTGTCTTCTTCACCACTTCACTTTGGATCTAGCTTGTTTACCATGCAGGCTCCCTCCTCCTCAACCTTGTTCAAAGCTTAAAGCTTGAGTTCTTCCTCTTCGTTCTCAACGAAAAAGGACAAAAACACTCAACCTCAACCTCTTTTATTTTAATTTTTGTTTGTTTTGTTTGCAAGTTAAAATTCGATTATTAAAGATTTATCATTCTTCATTTTACTTGCTTCATTTAAAAAATCTAAGAAAGGGCTGAAATTATGCATTTTTAGGCTTAGATCTAGTTTCTATTCGCTTTAGCATTTTGAGGTTAAACTTTGCAAATTTTTTCAAGTGTTGAAGGTGTAGATTATTAGTTTATTTTTGCATCTAACCCACTGATTTGGCATTGAAAGCTCTGCTGGTTTTTAGCAGGTACATGAAAAAGAGAAGGATATGCTGCCAAATTTTTGAGTTTTGGGCCATCCACAGCATCCATATTCAATTTTGCCTTCCCCCTTCTTCATTCCCTTGCACTTTTAGGGCTCCTTTTGACCCTTTTTTCAAGGATCAAAGGGTACTCTTTCTTTCAAAGCATTGTAAAAAGTTTAATAAAGAACAAGTGGGACAAAGGCCCCCACACCCCACTTCCCCCATTTGGGGGAATCCTGTATCGTCCTTTGTTTTCTGTTTTTATTCCTTTACTTTTTGCGTGCATAGTAAATTGTTTAGAATAGATTATTCATTTTACTTTTAGAAAAAATGAGAAGTTTTTAAGTGGGACAAAGGCCCCCACACCCCACTTCCCCCATTTGGGGGAATCCTGTATCGTCCTTTGTTTTCTGTTTTTATTCCTTTACTTTTTGCGTGCATAGTAAATTGTTTAGAATAGATTATTCATTTTACTTTTAGAAAAAATGAGAAGTTTTTAGTATAGTTTTATTTCAACACTTTTACTTTTTGTTAAAAGAAAAAAGAAAGAACCTAAAGTCTCTTGAATCTCACTGAAAAGTGGATCAAGAGCACTCTCTATCGAAGAGGTTTAATTTGTTATTTTACATTAGTTGTGTTTATCATATTATTAAGAAATAAAACCATTCTTTGTCGCCACGAATTATGCTCTCACCTCCACCCAAAGGCTTTGCCGATTAGTGGAGATAGATCATGAAAGTGACGCATAAGTTTGGCCATTATATATTTTTTCATAAGTACTGTTTATTTTTCATGTTTTAACTTGTTTAATAAAAGGAATCCAAAGTCTCTTGAACCTCGTTGAAGCAAGTCAAGAGCGCTCTCTGTTGGAGAGTCAATGGTTACTTGTTCAAAATTGGAATAAACCCATTTCACTACCGCTGCGTATGCTCTACCCTCGTCTGGGATACTTAGAAATAGTGGAAGCACTTTTTAACATTTCACATTTAACTTAATCAGTCACCTAATATAATTAACTACCTGAAAGATAAGCGAAAATCCAACGCTTCTCAATTAGACTTAGTGTGGGCAAATTCTGCCTGGAGAAGTTGGAACCACTGTACTTAGATCTTGGGGGCACCGTTAGGATACATCCCTGGTTGGTGTAGTGTTGAACACGCTCTTGGGACTTTGGCAGCCAACATGTCCTTGTACAGAGCCACCAAAGCCTAAATTCTGGACATTCCTCTCTGTACCTTTACGGTATCTCAAGAGTTTCCCTTCTTTCCCTAACCAAGATTCACAATCTAATAATTTAAAATTTACCAAGATACAGTTGCACAACATTTCCCTTTTTCAGCAATTATCATTTTTCTCACTGTGTTGACTCCATAAGGCACTGGTCCTTGCACTCTCATTTGCTTATCATCAATATCAAGTATCATGCATTTTTTATATATTTTACAGTGATTTTTTAATTCATGCTGTTAAAAGGACTCTTTTAAACTATTGTTGCAGTTATATCTTGAAACCCCACTTTTAAACTCCTAAAAACTTAATAAACAAACAATCAACTAATTGGATAATCCTAGTAACCTTAGTAACTTTTTGTAGGGACTACCCCCCTTGACTTTCGTTGGGAGTTTTGCCTAAACAAAGGAGTCGGGATCAGGTGACATCACCTGACTCTTTGCTTGCCCCCAAGGCCGCACCTCTCCCTTTTGTCGGGAGACAACAGTTCGAAAGATTTCCAGCTGATAGTGTGCACATCGGCGGGAAACAAGATCCATAACCACGTTGAGATCTTGGATTTCTAGAGCGAGTGGAGACCTCTAGAAAATATACATGGTATCATAGCCTCGTTGAAGGTCAAAGGGAAATCACACTCAAATCTGCAAGTTGTATACCAGATCTGTGTCGAGAATCAGTGGTGATATCAGATCTGTGGAGAGAATGACTAGATCTATCAGATCTAAAGAGCAGGGTTCAGATCTGTGATTGTAGAGGTCGGATCTAATAAATTTGAGAAGTTGGAGTCTAGATCTATGATAGATATAGAAGATCTGTAAGAAAATGAATAGATCTACCAAATTTGAAGAGCAGTGTTCAGATATGTGGTTGTAAAGGTCAGATCTATCAGATCCGAGAGTTTGAAGGTGAGATCTAAGATATCTTTCAGATCTAGGCATGTAGGGGGAAGATCCGTGACAGTGTGATATTGTTGTTCATTGAGATTATCTTGAGTCAGATTTAATTGATCAGAGATATGGCTAGCAGCTTGCGTGTTGAGGATAGGATGGATGGGGCCACAAACTTTAGTGCATGGAAGGCTATAGTTGTCTTATTTCTGAAAGAAAGCGAGTTATGGGATATTGTGGAGAGCACCTCTGCAAATCTCATTACTATTCTAACAGATGCTACGACAAAGGATGCCTACGACAAGAAAAATATAAAGGTGCAGAGGATTCTCCTTGATGCAATCAAGGATCATGTGATCCCTCACATTACAGGTAAAGAAAACGTGTATGAGATGTGGGATGCATTGACAAAGTTGTACCAAAGCTCAAATGAGAATAGAAAGATGGTACTTCAAGAAAAGATGAAAAGTACAAAGATGATCAAGATTGAGAGTATGGCCACATACCTTACACGCATAACACAGGTAAGAGATGAGTTGGCGGAAATGGGGGAGAAGGCTGAGGATGGAGAGTTGGTACAACAAGCACTGAATGGTGTGACCAAGCCATGGGTGATGTTTGTAGAGTCCATCGTATCCAGAGAGGACCTCCCCAAGTGGGATCGCCTGTGGTATGATTTCACACAGGAGTAGACCTGGAGAGATTATATTCAGGGCAATTCTTCTGCTTACCCCAAGGAGGAAGATGTGGCGCCTGCGGCTAAAGGCAAGCAAAGACCTAAAAAGAATGAACAGAAGAAAGACCTGAGCAAGGTCAAATGTTTCGCATGTAATGAATTGCTAGAAAACAATTTCGCAGAGCAATAACATTAAACAATAAACAAGATGCAAATATTAAAACATATTACAGGAGAGACCAATATAACGTGGTTCACCCAAGATGGTTACGTCCACACATAAATTGCCAGTCTTTTATTGTTATACCATCCAACAAAAATGAAGGGATACAACCTGTAGTAACCATGCTGCACTTCCTCTTCACTCTCTCACACACAATCACAAAGATTGTTTTACAATGCTACAATACAATACAATACATAGCCATATTAGAATGCTTTCCTTTTATAGAGGAATTACCAGGAGAAAATGCCACGGGTCACCCAATACCATGGGCCCGTAAACTGTTAGCCAACAAACATCCCAAATTTTTTTTAGGGGATTTGGCCCCCAAACCCTCGCCAGGGGCCCACTGGCCCTTGCGCCCCCCCTACTAGGACGAGTGTACAATAAAACTGTGGTACAAACACAAATGAACAATAACATCTTTGAATCTAGAAGATCGGGTTCCACAACCAACAATGAATATGGCCATTATGCAGGCCAATGTCCCCATAAGAAAAAGAACAAGGAAAAGAAGGATGATCAGGTAGTTGCAGCAAAACAGATAGATGAGTTCTCCAACAGATTTGAGAGGGATTTCCCTCTTGCATCTTTTGTTTCACGCTGAGATAGCAATCAACCTGAGATTTAAGTTGATGAGAGGTGGTTGGTTGATTGCAAGCTGTATAGTCACATGACTGGAGTACGAGAGGCGTTCATCTACCTTAAGTATATTCCTGAGCAGTCTTTTCGACATGTTGAGGGCATAGAGCATGTGATCAGAGGGGTGGGACGAGTGCGGTTCCTCCTAGACTTTAGGGAACCCCTTGAGGTGTCAGGAGTCCTCTATATACCAGTACTGAGAGTGAGTATACTTTCAGGATCAACCTTGGATGATGCAGGCTATTCTATAGTGTTTTAGAGGGAGCTTATCTTCTCCTATCCAGAGGGAGTTGATCCAGTGTTGATGGGTCACACGATTGATGGGAGTACATAGTTTGGGGCAAACCCACTTCAAGAGCATCTGGATGGTTGACAAAGCCTTCATCAGATTCCTAGATGGACTTGGAGCTAGAAGCTCCCAGTGTAGATGAGCTTTTGGAGAGTCAGTTCATAAGATAGAGGGATGAGCGAGATGCTCACACTAGTACTAGCTAGAGACTAAGTTGGTACGAGATGACAGAGTTGGATTCAGTTTAGGAGCGAGCTAAGTCATCGTAGAGCAGGGAGGTCAGATACAAATTAGTGGATCCACTTGATGGCAGCGTCAGAGATTGGTTGTAGTAGAGATTCAGAGGGAGTCTGGATCAGGGATCAGTGACAGAGTCTAAGAGAGAGTGAGATGCTTCTCCTAGGGCTACTTTGATGGAGATGGATTAGGCTATGATAGATAAGAGTGCAGCAGTGGTAGTCAGTTCAGAGGGGGAAGCTACAACAACAAGGGATTTGTTGGATCCAAGCATCAGTAGTCGAACTTCCCTCGATAAGAGGGAGTGTTAGAGATAGAGGTCTCTCGGGATGTCCTCCATGTGGTTCTCTTTAGCATGGAGGTACATCATTAGTATATGCAGTAGTTTGGAGCATGAGATGCACTCCAGCTTGTAGTCATGGCTTCAGCGATTGGAGACATGCAATGATTCAGTGACTTCTTCAGTTGGATCAGTGAGATCTATAGCTGTGTTGAGATCTTGTATTTCTAGAGCAAGTGGAGACCTCTAGAAAATCTACAGCAACTAATTCCTAAGCATAGGTTCATTTCTTGATGTGACCATTACCATACTAGAGATCCATGTCCCTGAAAATGTCAAAACATCTTCAACACAAGAAGGTTAGAAACAAGTAAAGTAGGAACAAGACAGCCTCTGTAAACATGATGAATAAGAACAAGAACCCTAATGCAAAGAGATCGAGAAGATCATGACAAGAATTTCAAGATAAGAGAGAAATAAAACTAGAAATTTATCACCGAACTCGAATCTCAACAGTTGCTAAAAGACAAATATGTCACTTTGCAGTAGAAAACCGAAAGTAGAAAAAACGACAAATTTTAAATGATCATAACTCGGTCAATATTTTGCAAAATTGTTGTCCTCACCCGTTTCTAGAAGAGGAGAAGCCATTTTGTATCCACCTACACAGACAAAACATAAATTTGGGCACTCGATCAAAAGATATTTGCTCTGTAGTTCGCAGGGACGTCACAAACAAAACTAGAAAATAGCTGATTTTAAAAGAGCGATATCTCCATCGTTCGGACTCCAAACGAGAGGATTTTTTTTGAAGTACAACTTATAATTTTCAAGTTTTTCACCGCTCCTCCAAAAAGCTGGAATGGTCGTCTTGATGGTTAGGCCTTAAGAGGTTATTAAAGTTCATGTGTCAATGTATATGAACATGCTAGACATTATTATTGAGTCATATGGACATGTGCTAGGTCCCCCTAAGTTTTATTTCATGTTTTGAGGAAAATATTTTTTCTCGTAAACTTAGGTTATTTTTTAATAGTTTAATTGGGAAAATTATTAATGTAATAAAAATGTGGTTACAAGTCGTATTTTTCCATGGGGATGCTTGATTTCTAACTTAGAGCACTCGTTGTACCCTTAAACCCACTTTTCTTAAGTTTTAAGTGATAAATTATTAGTTAGGTCAAAAATATCCAAAAAATTAAAAAAAATCAATTAAAAAATTAAAAAATAATTAAATTGGAGAGAATATCCAAAATCCTAAATGAGTGGATTCTTGTCCGATTCGATTGAAATCAGTTTCTATCGGCTTCCTTAAGTAAAGGCGAGTTCTTTCCTTTGCAGTAGGGTGATCTTCAGTGGTGATTGAAGTAGCTGTGAGTCTATCCAGGCTTGGAGGTTGCACCCCTCTTGGTGGTTGACGTCTTGGATGAGGTGTCAATCTGTGTATGGGTTGGTATGAAGTAGGTTGGAGAGGTGGCGCACCTCTTGGGAGGTGGCACCTACCTCTCTAGTCTCACTCAGTGTAACTCAAGACTCTCCCCTTTTCTTTCATGGTTGACGCCCCCTCTTCTCTAGTGTTAGCTTGCGCCCCTCATGTCCTTTTTTGGCTATAAATAAAGCATTGCTCTCTCCATTTAGATTAGTTGGAACGTACTGGGAAGAGCTTGCAATTGTAACTTGTATTCATTTGAGAAATAAGAGACTTTGGAGGTCTTGATTGTGTTGTGCTTTGGTGGAGTGAATGTATTATCTTCCAGCTGTATGGAGGTAATTTGTATTTGAACTATTATGCATGCAACGAATCATATGTAGTTCACTAGAAGGGTTGGTATCAACTAGGTAATACAGTTTAGTCATTTTGTTTAATGATCTAAGCTATTGAGTATAGATATTTAGAGATTTGAATGAATGCTTCATTTGTTTATGGATGTCTTTACATGGATTTCTGAATATATATGCTCCTACATTTGATCTATTCTGTGGAAGCACGTGTGATATGTAGGTTACCATGATAGGAGACGTGGAGGATCTTGTTTGATATTTCTACTTTTCTTGTTTCTAACATTGTTTGCTGCAGATAAAAAGTTCCTCAACACACCACATGTGAAGCTTCAAGGACCCTCTTCTCTCCAATCCTTCTCCACTTTTCCCTCTCTCGATTTCTTCTTATCATTCTGGTTCCTTTGTTTGAAAAAAAAAACAATTCTAGATCTAAAGTTAACTTCATAGTCATAAAGAGATCTTGAATGGTTTTTCATTATAGATCTAACTAAAAATTTCAACGTTTAATCATTTCTTAGTTCAGATCTAGGGTACTAGTTGTCTTGTTACAAGTCATTTTCTAGTAAAAACAAAAGGCTTGATTTATAAGTTAGCTTTTAATTTTAATTCCTTATATAGCAAGTTAGTGCTCCAATTTGTTTTCTATCCTTAAGAAGTAAACAAAGTCCCTGGAAAAGCAGCTTTTTAGCTCACTTTCTCAGACATTGTTCACCTAGTTTCTATCGTTTTTACTTAGAATTTGTTTTGGCAAACTTTAGTAGGTTTTCCTAGAGCACTCTTAAAGTGTTTTTGGGCATATTCTATTAATATTTATTGGCTGTTTTTTGCAGGTTTACGATAAAAGAGGAGGAGACTCTGGCGAATTTTCACAAAATCGAGCAAAAAGAAGACCAACGGAGCTCCCCCTTGCATAAAAATCAATTTTTTCAATAAGTTGTAAGCTTTTGGATCCAAAGTATAAGGACCAAAGTGCATTTCTTTTATGTTGTAAAAATATTAATAAACTTTCGAGTAGGCTCCTAAGAGCCCACTCCCCATCCCCCCTGGGGGGATTCGCGTCGGTGTTCAATTTTCATGATGTTTTAGTTTTAGTTAGTTTAGCTTCAAATTTCAATTTATTTGTTTTGTTTTATCAAAGGATTAAATAACTACTCACCCTACGCTCTCTCGAGTACCCCAAAAGGGGGAAAGAGATTCGTGGCAGGAATTAATTAGACAATTTTTTCCTTGTTTCTTTAAAGTTTAAAGTAAACCCCCTTGCTCTCCCAAGTACGGTTCACAGATAAGGGCTTTCACGGTTCGCATTTCTAATCAAACAAACCGTGTTCAAAAATCCTTAAAATTAACAAGGCTCTTATCCTCGTATGCTCTACTTCCAGTGCAGCTTCGCCTGATCAGTTGGTTGTATCAGAAAAAGATCTGGGCAACTAGTAATTAGTTTCATCTTTTTTAATTAATCTCCCAACAACAAAAATCCAGGGTTGCATTTTGCTTAGTGTGGGGAAATTGTACAGAGAAAGCGGGAACAATTGAAAAGCGACCGCGGGGCCACGTTAGGTTACATCCTTGTTGGTGTAGTGTTGAGCATCCCCTCGTGACTCCATTCAACCCACATTTCCTCGTGTGCTACCACACTTAGTGATTCTAGACATATTCCATGTACCTTCGTGGTATATCGGGAATCCCCCTCCCTTGTAATAATCAAGATCATTACAACACTAATAAAACCGACCAACAATTTACTCACTCCCTTAATCGCTGACTAATAATTCTAAAACTGACCAACGAGACAACTGCAATACTTACACGACACAACAACACTCCACTCTTACAAGCACTCCATTATTTATTGGCACTGATCTATATTATTTGTTATGCTTAAATCAAAATCTTGCAAGATGTCGTGAATGTTGTTTGCACTATCATATGTTGTTGTTATGATTTTTCACCTTGCAATAGTCTGTTGTGACATTTTTTCCATTTCACATTAAACTCCTAGAATCAATCTTTGCTTTCGTAGAATAAAAGCCTTAGATTTTACTTTTCATAAGGACCACTCCCCTTGGTTTCGCTAAGAGTTGGCCTAAATGGAGGAGCTAAGTATCAGGTGATAGCACTTGGCTCGAGCTTTCCCCCAGGGTTGCACCCAATGGCTTGAAGATTTCTGCCACATTACCCGAGGTGCGAATTAGGTGGAAACAAGAAGTTGCCTTGTATTGGTCATTGCAAGGCCACTGATAGACTCAAGGAACTCTACAACGTGTTTGAGTACAATGCGTGTTTTCCTACATCATACCATCTTCTTGGTTGTGGGTTCAAGAACTTAAAAACAACACCCCAAAGCTATGAATGAAACACCCACCATCTTCTATCTTTGCTACTTTGAAAGTTTGAACAACAATCCATTCCTAGTATTTTCAATGGCAAACATTGGGAGACAATCAAGCCCGACGCACTCCTGTTGACTGCTTCCATAGCTTTCTTGTTACTTCCATGATTAGTGCATCACAACAGCCAATAGGGATCCTTGACTCAATTTATACTCGCTTCACTCTTGATGGGGTCCATCTTTCTGCATAATTTTTTTTTCCTTCTACTAGTGGCTATAATCAGAATGGCGACATCTCTAGCATGGCAGATTGAGCGCTTCCTCATGTGGCTATCTTTATGAATATGGGGTCCATCTTTCTGCATAATTTTTTTTTCCTTCTACAAGTGGCTATAACCAGAATGGCGACATCTCTAGCATGGCAGATCGAGCGCTTCCTCATGTGGCTATCTTTATGAATATCACTGTCAGAAGCTACACGATCTTCAGGCAGATATCATGAAATGATTGACAAATAATTTATACTCCTACAAACAAATCATAGGAGAATGCTACATACAAACCATAGCAACATTCACTAAATAATCTACTCTTCTACTTTAATCCTAAATCTACAGAGGATTAGCAATGCTGAATATTTGCATGGTCACAACCTCTCTTATTAGAGAGTCAAAGCTGTACCGGCTCTAATACTATGTAGAGAAATGGGAGAGTAAACATTGTTCTTAACACACCAAAGCTGAATTGAATGATTGATTCAATAAAAAAAATATACATTTAAATAATAAATATGAGAGAATCTCTCGTATCTATCTAGATCTAACAACCTCACTTAGAAGCAGACTATTCATATAGAGACAAACTATACGTCAATGGGCCCAAAGAAAAGTTGTGTTTTTGTAAATGTTTTCTCAGCTGTAGTGTAAAATAACTTTTTGATTTACACAAACAGAAAGGGATACCTTCCATTCTGGCAGGGCCTGCCACATCTCTTCACTTTTCTTCCTGCCAACCAAATTGCATGGCCCAAAGAAAAGCTGTGTTTTTGTAAATGTTTTCTCAGCTGTAGTGTAAAATAACTTCTTGATTTACACAAACAGAAAGGGATACCTTCCATTCTGGCAGGGCCTGCCACCTCTCTTCACTTTTCTTCCTGCCAACCAAATTGCATGAATGCCAAAGCCAATCACCTAGCATTTTAACGTTGAGGAAGAAACTTCAAATTGAGAGGGCGATCCTCCCATTGAACTAAACGTTCCTTAAACCAATAAGTGTGAACAAGTACAACATATAGGGTGTTGAGAGATTCCCCCCATAACTTCAGAAAAAGGGGTGCCTTGTCTGAAATAGTACAATCCAGCATATCAAATAGATATCTCTGCTCTATTTTTATCTACTTTTAAATATGACTGTTTATATTCTCTGCTTACCTACACTCGGGTCTTTAATAAAAGAACAGCTATTTTTATGCTATCGTTAATGCTAAACAACCATGCTCCTATAGATAGCATAGGCTCGATTCCTGAAAACTTTCAACTTGTTCTTT
>LPNX011202754.1:652767-783146 GCA_001517045.1 Pseudotsuga menziesii | reverse complement strand
ATGGAAGGATACACACCAATATTCATCTCTTCATTCATGTGATTTAGTCTCTTTTCTTCTCTCTATTTTTCATGTGTATGCTTGTGAGAATTCTTAGTAGCACGATCTATTTCTTGTGCTTCTTCTTAGCATCATTGATCTATTATTTCTACATGGTATTAGAGCATAGGTATCAGGTTCAATTCCCCCGAGCTACGTCAGAGGTGGGGTGTTGTAGTATTAGTACAACCTCTACATGGTATAACCGCCGCACCTCTGGGAATATAAAACAAGTGGACTAACCACCACTCCTGGTGATAGGGCCTTGTGTCGGGTTTCAAATGTTCATCAACATTTGTAGGTTTTGGTGTAACGACAAACCTTACATGTTATCAAAGCAACAAGGTTGATCAATTTCTACAGAGTTGAGGAGCGCATCCAGTCTCCTATCCCTCTCTGAAGAAGAGCTTGTCTAGCTTACAAGATTTTATCTTAGTTTCGTTTTTGCAGGTTGCAGAGAGTATCTTCTAGAGCATATCAACAAATTCTATATGGATTCAAAAGTTCCTCTACTATCTCCTTTCAACTATGTTGATTGGAAGCCAAAGATGAGCGCATACTTGAAGAGGCAATGTCTCTTTGATGTCTCCATTGGTGCATTGAGCGAACTTGAGTCTTATGAAGAGAAGATTGAATGGATTAATAATTGTGATAGAGCTTATTGAATTATGTGTTTGGGAATGTATCCAAATATACATCATCTGATAGATTATGCTAAGTATCCATTTGAGCTTTGGAAGAAGTTGGACAAAGCTTTTGGTTTGCAGGAAATAGAAGATGAAGCATGGAGCGAGCCCAGCATCTCCTCTTGTTCTCTCTCTCAAGATTTCTTGGCCTCTACATTCTCTGATGAAGTTTCTCATACAGTTCATGTTGTTTCTTCCCTCTTTGATTCGAATGCTTCCTCCTTCAATGAAGAAGAAATAATTGAAGAGCCGCTCTTTTTCTGTGTCTCTTGAAGGTGATTTTTCTTCTTGTGATACTAATGATGAAAAAGAAGTAACATATGAAGCTGCTATTGATATTGATGATGATCCTATCACCCATTCATTGTTCTCAAAATCTCCTATCTTAGATTCTGAGATCTATGTGCCAAATCCTTCACACTTTGTGCATACCTCTCTCATTGATGGTGCATAACCTAGTGATTTCCAGGATGTTTGCTTAGCCAAATCAAGCCTTGTTTGTGTCATACCACTTACCTTACTTGATCTCATTTTCTTCAGCATCTCCTCCTTTATTCTTGGCATCAATACTCAGAACCTCCTTGAAGATTGTGAACATCTCATTCTTTCCTCCTTTCATACAGAGGATTCATTACCAGTGTATTCCCATGAGTCTACAGATATTATTATATGTGATCCTTTGGATTCTAATTTAGAACCATATTTGCAGGTTGATACACATATCATACCACCATCCATACCATCTACCATACCTCTGAATAATACTAAGAATATACAAATCTCAAGTTCACTAGTTTATTCCTCATTAGTGTCTTATGCAGTGTTACTTATTTTACATGGTTTGAAGTCTTTCTTATCTTTCAGTGGCTGGTTATCCATGAACTTAGTCATATTTGTACTGATATTAAATATGTTTGGATCTATTCTAAACACTTATGGTTCAGATCTTATGCCCATCCATCATTCATATTTTTACACCTATAAGTTTTTTCCAGTTGCTCATAGTTTTCCTAGTCTATCTCTATATCCTCATGGAGCCAATGAAGCCTTTGTCTTTGTTGTTCCATATGCTAATGTTTCTGATATATCAGAGTTTTATCAGCGTCATATCAGATTTGGAAAGGTGCTACATCAGATTGGAATATTGACATGTGATTCACATCACAATTTTGCAGCTATTTAGGGAATTGAGTGTGAAATAAATTGTCTTAATTTTTGTACTCTTTGGGAAGGAGTATGCATAGATCTCTTTTCCATTTCAGATTATTTTTGTAGATCAGATTTTGATAGCATTAAGAAGCATTCAGATAATTCTCCTACTTCATCAGATGGTGAGATACAAGGAGTCTCTCCTCTTCCTTCTTGCAGGTTCTACACTCTAGCGCATGATCATGGAGTTCATGATTTCTTCAACAAGTATTCCATTCAAAAGCAATTCATTTATCTCATTCAAGTGAAGATAAGGATATGTTGAAGACATAGTATTTCAAAATTTTGTTCCTTGTCCTGTCTTGAGGGAGTAATTTCCCCATGTGGTTTTGCCTTTTTCCTCACTTTTCTGGACATAATAATTGTTAAAGGTGACCATAGCCTTGTTGCTGGCCCTATATGAATCCATATTTTTGACATACAATCATAAATTCAGACTTATAGGGGGGTGTTGGAATATATTAAATCCACTCATAACTTAGGATAAAATAATTAATCATTATTTGATTAATTATTCACCCACTAGCTTAATTAGTTGGCATCCACTTGCACCTTAAAGTGAATACATGCCATCTATATCCTATGAATGCTTTATTTCTAATTATAGGTTGATCTTGACCATCTTTTGACCATCCAAAATTAGTATACAACATTTTACAACAGATTCTGCTTTATTCTGCTTTTCCTGCTTTTCTGTGGATAAGGTAAAGCTAGTCAAACTAGGAAACTGGGTCCTTTTGTTTCCAACCCATCCTTCATGACTTTTCCTCCATTTTATAGAATTAGCATGTTTTTTCCATCTCCTTGAAAATTCACTCATGCTTTTTCCAATTCGTGAGGTCCTTGATAGATTTGTGAAGTGCTTTAGCCACCTATGGGGGTTTGCTATATTTTGGTAAGTCAGCCTTTTTGAGCTTTATGAGTTGTCTTCATACAACTCAATTTTCCTATGAGGGATGTACTATTTATGTACACTATTATTCATCATAATTCAATGTAAGGATACACACCAATATTCATCTCTTCATTCATGTGGTTCAGTCTCTTTTCTTCTCTCTATATTTCTCGTGTATGCTTGTGAGAATTCTTAGTAGCAAGATCTATTTCCCGTGCTTCTTCTTAGCATCATTGCTCATAGCATTGATCTATTATTTCTACACTATGTACATGAAATGGGTCAAAGGTACTCTTTCGCTTTGATGCAAAGAGACTTATAATGACTTATATAGATGTGAGAAATTTATTTAAAATGATCCATAAACTTTAGAATAATGAAACACAACTTGTAACTTATTGGTAGATTTACAAACTATTTTCGTGGTTTGCAACATTTCCATCTATGCACTTTATTGGACAAAGTGAAAATATCACAATAAATAACTCACAAATATTGAAGAAGAACACACAAATGGTAGAAGTAACGCATAGAAGACAATTTATCTTAGAAAATGAATATCTCCACAAACTATTTGGAATTAAATACATAAAAAGAATATTAAGAAGTTGTTCATGGTGAATATGCAGTGTTATTCAAATGAGAAAAGGAAAAATGCATTAAGGAATTTTTACTCGGCATTTCAAGCCTCTTAGTAGGGCTCATCATCATGAGAGAATGTATATTTTCCAGAGGTCTCCACTCGCTCTGGAAATCCAAGATCCCATTCCGGCCACAAATATCTCTAGTCCCATATCATATACTAATAATGAAAATCAATCTCATATAACATAATCATAAAATGAAGATCATACTAAGCAACACATGAGATTGTCTACAACTTCTAACACAACAACAAACACAATGACATAATTTTTTTGGTCAAAAGACCTTGGAAAAACCCTGAACGGAAAACCAATGAGAAAGTTGAGAGCAACTTTTATAATCTTAAGCAAGTACAATAGATAAAATAGAGTAATCCACAATGGACTTATCTCTTAGCCATCAGGCTCTAAGTCTGACTACTGAAATCTAGGTAATGTGCCCCTCTCAGGATCTATGCCCCACTCTAAATGAATGCCCCCAAGGACACACCTAGTATCTTGAATATTTTTGTTGTGCTTAACCCTTAGGAGTGTGAAAGGTGGAAACACTTTTTGGCGTCGTTGTTGGGGATAAATCTTTTTATTCCCAGGTTATGACTTTTTTCTTTCTTTTTTTGTTTTTGCTTTGTTTGATGAATGATTAGAGTATATCTTTGATTCTTTGTTTGGTGACTCCACTGACCTTTTCCCCTTTTTACGAAGAAAAGAAAAAAATAGAAGTTTTTGTGAAAAATATTATGAGGCATATTTTTCTCCACTAAAGGGATAAAACCCATGTTTCTCATATAAATTGCTGAGATTGATTGTGTGTAGATGAGCCTATCCAACATAGAAAATATTCGAAGCTCATTATTTTGACAACTCCATGGTTATATCAAATGCTTGCTATTGAGTAAACGATATGGATGAGGAAAAGAGTCAGATTGCTAGTGAATATCCTTCCATCAACTTCTCAAACATCCCAGAATTTCCTAATTATCATAATGGTGAAGATATATATGATCACCTACCAATATTTTGGGGAAATAAGCATGCAAAGGTCTGACATGTCATATCTTTCCTTATGTAATGTTCCATTTTTTATAAAAGGGAATAACTAAGGACTAATAGCACTAGGAGCAGAAAGGTACATCAATTCAGTATTATTAAGTCATCAGTGTAGAAAGAAGGCAATCAGAGTTCATATCCTAAAGCATGCAGAGCATGCAGGCCTTGTTTAGTCAATATTAAAGTCAACATCAAATTAGAATTGCATGCATGCAAAAGTGAAGCATAAAACCTAAAAGTGACATGAAAACCCTAAAAGTACATGCTATTCTATTTAAGAAGGGCTATGGGACCAAAGAGAATATCTATTGTTTTTGTTGATTGATTTTGGAGTTTCGAGCAGCAGCACAGTGTGCAGTCGCACGACAGTTGGGGTTGGAGACGGTGTCTTCAACTAGCGAGGGTTCGGCAGTGAGATATCTACCCTAGTCTCTTATTAGGATAGATCATCCAGGTTTATCCATTGCATCCATAATATACTACAGTATTCGGGGATCCAACACATTTCGAAGGGTTATTAGCATATCCACGTTTTACAACCGGAAGTAGCAGGGAAAACACTAAAGGATTCGTTGGGAACACAAAACCCAGTCTTTCCTTCGCATGTCAACTTCCTCTTTCTCAGCAGGCCTATCCTACAGTATGCAGTGATTATTAGCCATTAGTTTGCTCACCTAGAGCAACTATCAGCCAAACAGATCAGTTGGGGGCGTGAGCAGCAGAACTAATAATCAATTCGCTAGGGCACTTAGAGGCAACCAAACCACCGCATGTGCCAGTCCATCACTCCGGCATCAACAGACGGACAAGCTGAGAAATTTTCAGCCCGAAAGAACTTCTCCTCCTACAAAAACATCACCTTCAGTGTGGAGGGTTTTTATGATACTGTGGGGTGGTAACACCGGAGGAAAAGAGCATTATTAGACCACCCATCTAGATCCTTATGCATGCAACTATCTCTGGAGTCATTATCAGCTAGAATATCAGTGGTAAGTGTTAATTTCTCTATGCAAAACCCTAACCCTAATTCAACTATATTTTAGGGCATTTTTGCATGGTGAGTTTGCATGAGGTTGAGTGTGCGAGTCGGCACTATCATAGAACATTAGAGAATATCAGTATTTGGGATATTACAGTGGTATTAGAGCATGTTCCTTTCCAATTTTGGGCAAGCAAAATTGTAAATGAATTCAGAAGACCCATACAACATCACTTACCAGAGACAGAGGTTTAGAAACAGTGATAGAGGAGAAGAGGAGTTTGAGGACATAGAGTTGGGGGACAGAGAGTATCAGTTTGGAAAGGGCAAAGAAACAATGGTCGATGATGATAAAACAAATTTCAATAGTCTTGTGTTAGCCATTAAAGAACTCACTACTGGGCAAAAAGAAATGATGAGTACCTTAAGGAAAATGACAGAGAAAAAAGGGCCCACCCCACACAATCCCTTGTTTCCCAATAGTGATAGGGTATCCACCAGTAGNGGTAGCGGGGTCCGTCAAAAGCATGCAGTGTGGGTATTCGTTGGATGCGGAATCAAATTCCGCATCCAACGCGCTCTCCCGATCGAAATTTGAGTAAAAACACAAGGAGATATGTCGAAAATACGAACAAAAAAAGTAGTTTTTTTTTTCTTCCTCCAAAATTAATCAATATTATTTTATTATTTTATTATTTTAATTATTATTTTATTATTTTCCTTAGGAGGCCCATTTTAGACCCCAAAATTCCTCTAATGAGTGGGGAGAACTTACATACCAACATGCAAATCCATCCCCATATATACAACAAGCCTTCCCAACCTACCATGCCTCAATTCTTAAATAGTCCAGCTGCAGTGCCTCTAGCACAAGTAGAACCAGAATAATCCATGAGTGCCTATCTGAGAGAGTATAGAGCTTTAGGAGATGACTTCCATTCATCCATGACCTTCATTGACTTCTGCCACTTTAAACGCAAGAACAAACCCAGAGCTTACAATCGGCCATTCACCCAGAACTATGAGTTACAATGCACCATAGGGAAACTGACTATTCCTACCTTTGAGGGTACCCGGGGTGGCCCAGCCTGGAATTGGGTGCAGAAGTTGGATACATACTTCCAGCTCAACCCCATGATTGAGACATATGCCATTAAATTGGATACTTTATATTTTGATGGAGAAGCCCATGAGTGGTGGTACCATGGGTTAGTGACACTGGGTCACAATACCATCACATCATACCCATATTTTACACAGAGGCTCATCATAGCAGTTTGATCGGAAGGACCCTGAGGTATACTTTAGAGAGCTATCACAAATCAAGCAGATAGGTAGTGCATATGCATTTATTTCAGAGTTTCAGAGGATATCAGTACATGATGAGGATTTGCATGAGGAGATAGCATTAGATCCATCTTGTGAGTCTAGTGACACAAGCGCATTCGCTAGTCAGATTGTGGACAAGCCATGTGATGAGTTGGAGTTGGTACACTCTTCATCGCCTACAGCAAGGGCCCAGAAACTTATGACAGGCGAAATACATGAGGTGCAAGGTAATGAGCACAGCAGTTGAGGCAATGAGCAGTCACACATGGAGGTTAGGGAGAGTTTATACAGCCATGAGATAGAGATTCCAAATGATAGTCACCGAAAGAAGATTGAACGTGTTAAAGAAAGCATTCTAGCAATGAAAGAGAGGACCAATATACTTTGGAACACCATATTACAGTGAGATGTTGAGCTTACATCTCTTCAAGTTGTATGTACCAAGTCAACGGTCAGGATTTTTAGTATTGAAGAGCAGTTGGATT
The DNA here is from genome assembly GCA_001517045.1 of Pseudotsuga menziesii. Taxonomy (NCBI): domain Eukaryota; kingdom Viridiplantae; phylum Streptophyta; class Pinopsida; order Pinales; family Pinaceae; genus Pseudotsuga; species Pseudotsuga menziesii. The sequence goes on along the minus strand of LPNX011202754.1, from coordinate 775,833 downwards.
ACTTGATGGGGCAGCAGAAGAAAAATACTATTGCATTTCAAAATAGTCTTCTTCAGGAGTACATAGAAAATACTTGCGGTAGCTTGAGTCCACATTTGCATAATGGCGGATGGTTTTTACAGGTTGGCTAGGATCGAGAAATTGGGCAGCAGTATATGAGCATTCCAGTTGAAATCAGAAGGGAAAAATGTCAGCTTGGTAAGATTATTCCTTGTGATGGTGCTTATGGACGAGGTCCTTTTCGGGGGTTGGATTGGAGAGAGATTAAGAGTTGGTGTACTATTGAGTGGGGGATTCTTGGGAAGACATTCCTAGCCAAGGGTATAGTCCCACAAGAGCCTTCGGATATTTGGGATCAAAGATGCACAAGTTTGCATTGGGATCCAGGTGGGAGACCTTATGAGGGATGGATACCATGTTTACTAATGGCGTTACTTGGGAGTCCACAGGATGCTCCTGGTGTCGATACTACACAGGGTAGCGGTGGATGCATTTTGAACCTCTGCAATTCTCAGATTGATTTGGGACCTTGATATTATAGTGACTGATAGTTTAGTGATTGCTAGAGGATGCTTTCAGGAGGTCTCTTGTGATGGTACCTCGTTTTCACCATGGTTAGTCACTCTACTTATAGCAGGATTCCATGGGACATTTTGTGATGGTACCGTGCAGTGCAGTTCTTTGAGCAGAGGATGCTATTGATCTCCTAGGATAATTTGGGACCCTGGGATCATCCCTGGATTCAGTTGGTTTAGTTTGATTGATTGTGGAGTTGTTTTGGCATTTCTTGAGGACAAGCAATCTTTGGCGAGGGAGGACTATAATGTTCCATTTTTTATAAAAGGGAATAACTGAGGACTAATAGCACTAGGAGAATAAAGGTACATCAATTCAGTATTATTAAGTCATCGGTGTAGAAAGAAGGCCATCAGAGTTCATATCCTAAAGCATGCGGAGCATGCAGGCCTTGTTTAGTCAGTATTAAAGTCAACATCAAAATAGAATTGCATGCATGCAAAAGTGAAGCATAAACCCTAAAAGTGACATGCAAACCATAAAAGTACATGCTATTCTATTTAAGAAGGGCTATGGGACCAAAGATAATATCTATTGTTATTGTTGATTGATTTTGGAGTTTCGAGCAGCAGCACAGCGTGCAGCCGTGATAGTTGGGGTTGGAGACAGTGTCTTCAGCTATAGAGGGTTCAACAATGAGATATCTTCCCTAGTCTCTTATTGGGATAGATCAACCAGGTTTATCCATTGGATCCATCATATACTACAGTATTCGGGGATCCAGCACATTCCGAATGGTTATTAGCAGATCCACGTTTTGTAGCCGGAAGTAGTAGGGAAAACACTGAAGGATTCATTGAGACCACAAAACCCAGTATTTCCTCCACATGTCAGCTTCCTCTTTCTCAGTAGGCCTATCCTATGGTATGCAGTTATTATCAGCCATCAGTTTTCTCACTTGGAGCAACTATTAGCCAAACAAATCAGTTGGGGGGGTGAGTAGCAGAACTGCTAATCAATTCGCTAGGGCACTTAGAGGCAACCAAACCTTCGCATGTTCTAGGCCATCTCTCCGGCATGAACAAACAAACAAGATGAGAAAGTTTCAGCTTGAATGGACCTCTCCTCCTACAAAAACATCACCTTCAGCCTGGAGGGTTTTTACGGTACTACAGGGCGTTAACACCGGAGGAAAAGAGCATTATTAGAACACCCATCCGGATCCTTATGCATGCAGCTATCTCTAGAGTCATTATCAGCCAGAATATCAATGGTAAGTGTTAATTTCTCTCTGCAAAACCCTAACCCTAATTCAGCTATATTTTAGGGCATTTTTGCATGGCGAGTTTGCATGAGATGAGTGTGCAAGTTAGCACTATCATAGAACATTAGAGAATATCAGTATTTGGGATATGACACCTTAAAATTATGGCTAAATTCAATGTTTTGTATCAAGATAATATGATGGAGATGTTTGTTAGTACTCTACGATGAAATGCTTGTGAATGGTATCTCAATTGTCTTCCAAATAAAGGTATTACTTCCCTTTCAAGCTTCCTTAGAATATTCTTGAGGCAACGACATATAGGAGAGACTGACATGGAATATTTAGACAAGTTCAAAGGTTCATTTCCACTTCCTTGCCTTGGATAGAGTATCATGAGGAATACCCTAAATTACCATGTCTCATCATGATAGGAAATGATAGGTATTGGGTGCTACTTGCAAGAGTTTGTGCACGAAGAGCCATTAATTGAAAATATGGTTGAAGACCCTCCTCATGTCACACCAATAGAGAATATTGAAGATTGGGGACCATCCCATGATTATTTTAGTGACAAGGATCACATTTGTACTCCAGATCGATCTCAAGATGAAACCATTACAAAAACTTATGAAACTTATGATGAAATCTGTAATGAACATAATGATAACAATTTACGAGGTTTATTACCTTATGACCTTTTTTTTGAAGAAGATGATTATGATCCAGAGGATGACAAGTACAGTCAAGAGCATGATACAAGTGATGAAGAGTCCCTTATATTTGACATGGATGATGATTATGAGACTGTATTTGAGAATCCAATCTTTAAAGTTTTGTGTGATTACAATCCTCCATGCTCCCACCCAATGACGAATATTTGGAAAGTTGGGTACCTTGTGATATCTTTGAAATCCATTTTTTTGAAGAGGATTGTTATGATCATAAGGAGGATGGAGACAGCCAGGGACTTGGTACCAATGATGAACACTCTTTCATATCTGACATAGATGGGGATGATGACTATTGGAATTTAGTTGAAAATCCAACCTATGATACTCTTCAAAATATTTTTGAGAATCCCATATATGATATGTACAACAAAGGGGGTGTTTATTCTGAGACTTATAAAAGTTGTAAAGAAGAGAAGCAATAATTTTCATATGATCAATCAGAGTTCTATTTGAGTATATGTAATGAGGACTTGGAGAAGCAGTGCAGTGAAGAATAAGATTGGTTGCAACTAGTTGAAGATTTTTTTTAGCCATCATCTTCACATACAAATGTTCCTTATGATTTGGATACGTTTGGGGCTTACACACAGAGTTATCAGCGGATAAATATTTTGGATTAGTATGATGATGATCATCATCATACGGATTTGTATATCATTCTTATCCAATATTGGATAGACAAATCCTGCAAGAGCACTTGCCAGTTCTGGAAGTAGTTCGATGACCTTCTCCATGATTATAATCTCTCGTTCCTCCCTCCCATCTTGGAGTTTCATGCAGGTTTGCATTTTTTTTAAATGTCTCCTTACTTTGGCTGGTAACCAAAGATAAAACAAAAAATAGTAAAGTTGATAAAATGCTTAGATAGTTACATTGGATATTTGATTTTACTTAAAAGTTTATTTTGTCATGCTTGGAATAGGAAAATAAGCTCCTTAAAGTGAGAATTTGATTTTTGCATTTTCCTTATGTACTTCAGAATAAAGCAACTTATGGTTCATTTGGTTTTATATAAAACTTGTGCTACTAAAGGTTTCTTTTATCAAGTTGAGAATTTTTTACAGATCATAGAAACCAGAGATTCTGGTGTTTGTGTATGATCTCATTGCCTAAGAGACTAGATTGAGCACACATCCCATGGTTGGAGCCATATATTATCCACTAAGTTGTACTTAGGGGATTTTTCAAGTGAGCCACTAAGGATCGAAACAAATCAATTGTTCTTACTCGGCACTCGGAAGTTCCATGGTTTCATTAGTGTCAGTTGTGGTCCCTTTTTCACATGTTCACCTCCCCTCGGGGCAATTGTAATAAATGACATATCATTATGGTTTCTTATATAAAAAGATTGGTCTTCTTGGGACTTGGTCATCAAATTCATCATCCTTGAGTATTTTTTTCCCTCATTAATTATATGACATTTTTTTAAGCGACATATAATTTTCAACTTTTTCACTCAAAATCCTCGAAAGTCGGGATGGTGAAGTTGGTGATTATTCCTTAGAAAGATTATTAAAACCTAGGGTATATGCATTATAACATGATAATAATATTCCCAAAGTTTCGTGGACATGCACTAAGTCTTCCCTAGGATTTTTTAATTTTCAGTTTTTTAATAAAATCATCGATAGGGTGTATTTTAATTGTAAATTTTCAAAAGGTCATAAAAGTGGTCCTAGGGAGCCAAATTTTCCATGGGGGTGTTCATTTTCAAACTCAGAGCACCCACTATACCCCAAACCCACTTTTCCTAAGTTTTAAGTGATTATTTATCCCTTAACTGAAATTCTCTCTAAAAAAAACAAAAGTAAATAAAAAATTAGAGAAAGGGAAAATATGGAGGAAAAACACATCCCTAAATTAGTGGGAAATTGTCCTGGACACGTTCCAAGTTAACTAAGGATGATGTTGGGGCTAATTGGAGACCAAATCAAGAACAAATTGAGTTGATTCCAATCAAATCCATGAAGGGGCGAATTTCTCCTTAAAGGGACACATTTATCGATGACAGAGGTCACCTCTTGTTGTATACGTGTCACATAAAGAGGCGAGGACGAACTACCTTATGATAGGTGTCACCTAACACCTCTAGTTCACTCTAGTTCACCCCCAATCTTATCAAAATCCTCTGACACTTGGAAAATTCGCCCCCACGGGGTTTGCTCTCATTTTCCCTATTTAAGCAAGCCTTTCTTTCTCATTTGAAATGATGTATTGAACCTATGCTCATTTTATTTTTGTTATTGCATATTTGATTAATAATATTTAAGGATTTGGAGGCTAATATGTGGCATTGAGCCCAGATGCGGGTGTCAACAACGAGGACAATTGTTCGGTCGACTCAGGTGACACGTGCCCTGTTCTCCCACATCCGACTCAAGCTGCCAGCGTTGCTTTGTCTTTCTCGGACGCGAATACCATACCCGATGTCTCTTATCCAGCAAACCCCAGCGACACAAGACATGTTCTTCGGCTACCAAGTTTGGCTCGTGTTAAGATGCCCTCTCACCACCCGGCTCATGACCGCCATCAACCTGTGCAGGATCCTCTAAGCTCTGAAGAAAATTCCCAAGTCATGTCGGAGCATGCGATCGGAGCTGGAAAAGGTACGACGTCCTAGGCCCATTCATGGCATGTCTGCAAGGATTAATGGTGATTGACAGGAAATTAACTCAGCTCCACCGAGTGCATTATGATATGGAGGATGGTTACATTGGGCACGAGTTCAGGGTGGAGGTTCACAGACGTGCTGCTGTTGCTGCTATTGCTACGTGTTTGAGAGCCCGCGACGGAGATTTCATCCCTCTGCATATTGGTCTCAGGCTCAATCCGACGGCCATTTCTCGCCAGCGAAGTACCCCTAGGCGAGCCAACTCGGGGAGATCCAAATCCCAGAGGGGCTGCAGTGCTCCCATCCCTGCGAATTATGAACCGCACATTTCAGCGAGGGTTTGTGTCCTGGTAGAAGCATGGGAGAACAAGGTGCTGAACCGTAAGCTTTCTACAGGAGAGGAAGGAGGTAATATTAATCATTACTGGATGTTGAAAAACATGCTGTGTAATTTAGCAGAAGATATGCTCAATAATTAGGCAGAGGCTAGGATAGCGGTTCACTCCATGAAGACGAGAATTGCTGAGATTGATGCTCAGCTTTCGGCCATGGATAAAACCTTCTCTTGGAAAGGTACAGCAAGTATATCAAGCTTAAACGTCCATAAATCGGGGGGAGATGCACAGGGTGGCGGTGCTAGTGGCAGCAAAATGGGTGGTCGGGCCATAACTAGTCTTGGGGGCAGCGGTAGCGCGACATGTGGCTCTTCTAAAATTCCACGGGCTAAACCGTTCCCGGTTCCATCTACAATAGAACCTCTCTTCAAACGACAGAAGGACGTGCCGACCCCGCAAACAGAGCATCTTCCTCCGCTGACTCTTGCACCAACTGCGGCCACCAACTCACCTACTGTGTTACAGGAGGAACGATGGGCTTGCCCCATCACTGAAGAATTACCCTCGGCTTAATGTTCATTCTGAACAGGTTTCCTTTTGGCTCTGTCTCTCGTAGGCTTTAGACATAGTTTATGTTTTTTCTAAGTTTTACTACATGTCTTTTTCTATAATTAGCTGGGCTCTGCTGGTTTACAGAAGTTTTTTTTGGACATTTATTGTTCCATGCATCCCAGTCTCTTTGTTTATTAGTCATGAACAGTACCTTTAGTCTTACACAGTATTAGTATGAATCTGGATAGACAGGTGTCCTATTTTTTGAGAGGCTTTGAAGGCAGCTTGGCCTCTTTCAACCTCATATAGTCATGAGGTTTTTGGATGTAATTTTTTCCCCTGTAATATAATATTTTGTGCAGTTTACAAAAAAAAATATATGTGGCATTGCATTGTGAGCTTGTATCTTGGTTAATTTTGGGGTGAAATTGGCTAAATCTAATGCTCAATTTTTTGTCAAATAATGTGTTTAGATCATGTTTAGTTTAAATAGGTATTTGTTCTATTAATTTACTTATTTTCATTTCATTATTAGAATATTGTGAGAGCAGCAAACTATAGTTGGTTATACTTATGTTCTCTTGCTTTTATGTTGATGAGATTGACAGGATTTAACCTTGTTTGTATGAGAAATTGTCTAGATTTTGCAGGATGATCTTAGGTAGAAGGGGCTTGGAGCTCGGTTGCATCCACTTCTGTTCTAGAACATCAATTTTTCTGTGCTTACTTTTTTTTTTTCGCAGGCCCTCTCTCTTTCACTTCTTTCAAGCATAGACTTGAGTATTTCTCTCTTCTCTAAAAAGATTCAATATTTTTTCTTGGTTATCGTTTCTCTATGCTTAATAAAATTAGATACATCAATATTATATCTGAAATATGTTTTTAATTATGAATATATATCATATCTAGGTTCCTTTAAAAAGTTCATTTCAAACTAGATCTGAATTAGTCTCTCAAAGTGCATTTTTTCAATAAAAATTTCACATTTTCGAGCATTCTGAGTAGCGTAAATTATTTATTTTGTTGTGACTGATTTATAACATTCTAATATATTTCAATCGCTGGTTTTATCAGGTTTTAAGAAACGAAGGACATACTACTCAAAATTCAAGTTTAGGGTCACCCGGGACACCAAAAACTTCATCCCTCATCCCTTTTCTTCTTTCATTTTCACTCCCGGCAGTATTGTAATCCTTTCGATCATTTTTCAAGGATCAAAGTGCATACTTAATTCATATCTTCATCATATTGTAAATTCCATTAATAAAGAAATCATATGGGCTACACAACGCCCACACTCCATCCCCCTTGGGGGGTTTACAGTCTCCTTTATGGTTTGTTTTTTAATAATCAACACATGCACACACTTCGCCTTCTAATAAGGTTGTGTAGGTTAGTTTATTTTCTTTGATTCCATATTTAAATAAGTAATAATTTCATACTCGACTCATTTCCACGAAGTATGCTCTCGCCACCAACCAAAGGTTTTTTGTCGATTATTGGTGGATGATCATAAAGTGACACATAGTTTGCAATCTTAAATTGTCATTAGTTTACTTGGCTTACAAACATCTTTTCTTTATCAAATTGGAACAAACATTTTGTCATAAAATTTGTGTATTCTCTTTCCCTCAGTGGGCTTTTCCTGGTCATTGGGAAATCAAAAGCAATTTGTGACACTTTATAAAGTCCACACATTAATCTAATAATCCATTAAGAAAATCAACTCCCAAAACAAAATTATGAAAATTCAGCATACGATATTTGACAATCATGGGTAAATTATTCAAAGAAAGCGGGAACCACTGAATAACGACCCTGAGATATCATCAGTATACACTCTTGTTGGTGTAGTGTTGGACACCTCTTAGAGGCTCCGATTCAGCCCACATTTCTGAGTGAGGAACCACTTTAGACATCTTCCAGACTATTCTCAGTACTTTCAGGTTATCGAGAATCCCATTCCCATAACTTAATTCATATTTTAATAATTAAAACTGACCAAGACACATTGCAAAACATTCAATTTTTAACAACATTATTTCTTTACTTTGACTCCACTGGCACTGATCTAATTCACAATATTTCAATTTTGTTGATGCGTTGATGTTATGCTGGTGAAATTCTTATTTAAATTTGCAAACAATTTTGTCTTAGTATTTTACTCCTAAAACTCCTAAAAAACTCACTTCCATCATTAACGACTAAAACACAAGAGCCTTAGTTAAACTCTTTCTTAGGGACCACACCACTTGGCTTCATTAGGAGTTTTTCCTAAACAGAGGAGTCAATATCAAGTGATAGTACTTGACTCAAGACTTGCCCCCAAGGACACACCTAGCAACTTGAAGAGTTATGTTGCGCTTAACCCCCAGGTGTGTGAAAGGAGACAACAACGGGTATGATATATCTATCTCAGAACTAGTCACCAATATCACATATTTGATGGATCTGATGTAACTCTACACATATATGGTACCTTATCTCCAAATATGAACCTCAAACTCACATATATGATAGATCTTACCTCTGTTGTCATAGATCTGAACCCTGCTATTCAAATCTGGTATATATGGTATCTATCTTCACATATATGATACATCGGTGATCTCAAAATACATCTAGGTCACAAATATAGCCCCTACTTGCTCAGGTCTAGCATATGTTTCACAGGTATATACCTCAACTTCTCATATCTATTAGCTTTGACCTCTACTCTCATAAATATGAACCCTGCTCTTCAAATCTTTTAGATTTGGTCACTCTGTCTCATATATGATGCCTCTAATGTGTCCTCAGATAGATATGGTATAAAAATTCGCATATTTGGGTGTTGTTTCCCCTCGAACTTTAACAAGGCTCTAATACCATGTAGATTTTCTAGAGGTCTCCACTCGCTTTGGAAATCCAAGTTCCCAATACGAACATAAATATCTCTAATCCGATATCATACCCTAATAATGAAAATCAATCCCAAATAACATAATCATATAATCAAGATCATAATAAGCAACACATGAGATCTTCTACAACTTATAACACAATAGCCATCACACATAATGACACAATGTTTTTGGTCAAAAGAACTTGGAAAAACCCCGAAGGGAAAACCAATGAGAAAGATGAGAGAAACTTTTATATTATTAAGCAAGTACAATAGATACAATAGAGTGATCCAAAATGGACTTATCTTTGAGCCACCAAGATCTAAGTCTAACTGCTGGAAGCTAGGTAATGCACCCCTTAGGATGACTATGCCCCACTTTGAATGAATGCGCCCCTCAACTGACTACACCCCTCTCTAATTGTATCTATCTCTCTTAACAACTATAAGATTGATACCACTTGCCCTTTTTCCTCTGGATCACCCTCTTAGTTAATAACTCTCTCATATCTAGAAAATACCTCTCTCAAAACTCACCATCCTCAATGAATACGCTCCTTTGCTCATGAAATGCACCCCACTCTAGTTAGTGAATCAATTGTTTTGTGTAGTTGGATCAGACTCACTTGAAACCAATATATGCCTCCACAGTGACCTCCCTCTACCTCAAATAAGATCTGTTTGATCTATCTCAAATCCAAGTTCTCTCTCTATGCGACTGTGTCCTCTCCTCTTAGGACTACACCCCCACTACATGCACTGATTTTCCCTCTCTTTATTTGATCATATGAATCAAACAAGCGATACCAACTTTTGTCTTCTGAATGTCCTTTCATAAACTTATGGTGAGATTAGGGTTCCAAAATTCTAATTTGACTTGCATGCAAAAATTCACTTTAGTGTGTTAAAAATTGTGCATCAAAATAATGTAAACCACATGCATGCAAGCTCCATGCATCTTCATGCATACCATGCCACCATGCACATGCATCATGCATCTCACCCATCAAAATTGGTGCTCCACTACACTCCACACATTCGACTAATGAAGAAGTTACTAAATCACTGCAAGTCTTCAATCACTAAAGCCATGACCACCTACTAGAGTGCATCTCACACTCCACACTATTGCCTATATTGATGATGTACCTCCATGCTAGGCATAACCATATGGAGGACATCTCGAGTTACAAAACTCAACAGAGAAGTGACTCAAGGTTTTAGTAAAGAGAATAAACAATCAATAAAGAGGAGTGAGAGTAGGGTTCTTGAAGCTTATAATCAACGAACATTAGGGTTAGTACTAAAATTATAAGTTCTACTTAATAGAGAATTGAACTAAATTGATTATTAAATTATAATTTTTTTTATAATGTTAATCCCTAACAATATTAGGGTTGACCCTAAACTAAATGAATGCACTAGATTAATGTTTTATTAATAAACTAATATTTAACTAAAGGTATCACTAGGATAAGGTATACTACGAACAAAGGGATTGAGGTCTAAAATAAATTTAAGGTAAACCTATCAATATAAAATTAGCGTGAAACCTTTCAAATTAAACTAAAACCTAAGATTTTTCAGAATATAAATTTAAAAGGGAAAGAAAGAAAAACTGGATACTTTGAGATTATTATTAAACTTATAATATATTCTTATCTTTATCTTTGAGCATGTGAATGATAGGCCACTAACTTTCACTCAATTTTAGGCCACCATCCATATTCAAGTTTAAAGATGTTTTTTTCTATCTCAATGGATTCCCTAATCTTTCTTCCGCTATGATGTTCCTCCTTTGCGATGAGCTTGGCGTATTCATTACAAACATGGTGGCTTGAGTTGTGTGCATGGTTGGCCAATGCTGACTTTTTATGGCGATCATTGATTAATTTTGCGCAATGTTCCTTGAGCCTAACCTAAAATGATCACCTTGTTTCTCCAATATAAGTCTTTCCACACGAGCATGGAATACTCTATACGCCCTTAAATATTTTTGGGTTCATGGTGTCTTTTGAGGAACTCAACACTCTTCCAACTAAATTTGGAGGAGAGAAGGTAAACCTAATGTTTTTTTTCTTTAGGATCCTAGGTAATGCGTCATTAGTTCCCTTGATGTAAAGTAGGGTAATCTTGGTTCCATTAATAACTTTGTCTCGTCTCCTAGGTCCTCTATCATTGTTTTGGATATAATTCTCTCCTTATATCCATTCTTTCTAAAGACATTAGAAAAGTGATTAATTCTTGTTCAAGGTGTTCATCATCTAATACTCTAATAGCACAAGTAACCGAAGTATTTAAAACCCTCGTCGTTTGTGTTGGAAAATGGTGAGACTCAGCATGTAAGTATATGTCTGTATGAGTTTTATTCCTATAGACTTCGTGTGATAAGGCTCCCATCACCCCTTTTTTGTAATGAGAACATCAAGGAAAGGAATCTGATCATTCTCTTCCACTTCCATAGTGAATTTGATATGGTCAGATCTGCGATTAAAATGAATCCAAAACTCATCTAGGCTCTGTCTAGAGTGCATCAAGTTAGTGTTTGTGTCAACAACAAATATTTTCCACCATTTAGGTTTTAATGGAAATGATTCAATGGGTAATATTTCAAAATCCTCCATGTATAGGTTTTCAACCACATGATATAGAGGGGAACCCATCACAATCCCCTCTATTTTCTCATATAAAACCACTTTAAAAACTAGGAAAAAAAATCAACATACCTTTACCAAATTTGCAGTTTTTCATTGGATACTTCCTCCACTACCCTAATAGCCTCATCCATTGGGTTCTAGTGAAAAATCATATGGATAAATACTTGCATGCTTAGTCTCACCCTTTTCCTGCACAAAAGATCAGGGTTTTAAATACCCTGGTTACTCGTGCTATTAGAGTATCAGGTGATGAACACCTTGAACGAGAATTAAATCACTTGTCTAACACCTTTAGAAAGAATGGTTATAGGGAGAATCCAATTGATAACATTATCTGAAAGGATTATAGAGGACATATGAGAACAGACAAAGTTATTAATGGAATCAAGATTACCCTACCTTAATCAAGGGAATTATTGATGCATTAGATAGGATCCTAAATAAAAAAGACATTGGGGTTACCTTCTCTCCTCCATATTTAGTTGGAAGAATGTTAGATTCCTCAAAACACCCTATGGACCCAACAAAACTTAAGGGTGTATATAGTATTCCATGCTCATGTAGAAATATTTATATTGGGAAACATGGTGATTGTTTCAAGTTAGTCTCAAGGAACATTGTGCATACTTAATCCATTATCGCCATAAAAAGTCAGCATTGGTCGATCACGCACACAACTCAAGCCACCACATTTGCATTAGATATGCCAAGCTCATCACAAAAGAGGAACACTATAGGAGAATAAAAATTAGGGAATCCATTGAGATAGAAAAAGTACCCTTAAACTTGAATAGGGATGACGACCTAAAATTGAGTGAAAGTTAGCGGCCCATCATTTACATGCTCAAAGATAAAGGTAAGAATATGTCATGTCCTATCATTAGGATGTTTAATTTCATTTATTTGTGTTATTATTATTATTTATTTGGTGATTATTTATATGTACATTTTTGTTTACATTGTCTATCCCTTCAAATATGCTTTCTCCTTAGCATTTTTCATGAAAAATATTTATGTCTTTGTTCTAGCTTGTAACATTGTCTCGTGCGATTCTTTATTTTTGGATTTGTGGTGGTTGAGGTTACATGAGCCTATGAAGCATTGAGTAGATTTGTCTTTTTGTGAAAGGGTTACATTTCCTTAATTTAATCTTATGCAAAGCTATATGGTGACGACCTCTACGAATTAGAAAATGAAAAGATTTAACACTTTACTTCAATATAATAAGATCTTCAATTAACTTTTCATATTGATTTTGTCTTTGTTTGCTCATTGAATAATACAATGAATTTTCTAATTAGGATGCCAATAAGACATCCTTGAGTCCTATGTTTTTATTTTTGGAAGCTTCGCCTTTTAATATTTCTTATGATATATTGGTTGAAAAGTTTTTGTTTGGGACTGTATTAGTTCCTTTCTCCAATGTTTGGGTTTTTTACATATGTTTTCAATGGGGCCAATCATTGTTTCTTTGTCAATTGTTGATTCCTTGCTGGAAAGTTGCTCTTGTGTTTCTTGTTGTGACTTACTTTCATTTTTTAACCACTTTTTAACTTATTAATCTGTGTGATCAAGCTATACTATGATTCTTAAGGCAACACATTTCTTTGTCTTTAATTGCAACAACTTTGTCAAATTCTTTTTGCATCTTTTGTACCGAATTGTGATTATCTTGAATGATCACCTTTGATACTTTTTAAAGTATTTTAATGAGACAGTGGTTGACTCTAACTTCATTGTAACATCTTGCAGTGCTATCTTGTTCTTCTTTTAAGAATATGTCAAAACATTTTCTCCATGTTTAAGATGAAAAAAACCAATGTCGTCATCCAAGTTGAACCTAGAATTAAATCTAATCCTTTTTGGAATATAGATATAAAGTTAAATTCTGACATGGAAATATATTCTTTAATTCTCAATATTAGATCATTTATTTCATATTGTTTTTTATTCTTGGATCTTTTTTTGTTTGTTTTGTTTATACACATCTGATGAATCAACAATTGATTGGCCACAACAACATTGATATATTTAACAATTGATTGGTCACAACAACCTGGATATTTTTTTTCTTTTTGATTGGACAAATCATAATGTTAACAAGTTTTCTTTAAATAGTTCCTTTAAATTTTAATAATGACACACAAAAAGTTAAAAACCTTCATAATTATTATTATTATTTTATTTTTATAATAAAACTCATTTTTAAACCTTTTTTTTATAATAAAAAAATTATACCTTATGTCTTTCTTGATAATTACTTAAGAGTAAGTAGATGTTAAAAATTAAATAAAAATTGAAATTTACCATCTTTAAGTGAGCTGTGGAACAACAATAATTATATATTTTATATTCAATAATTAATCTCCTTTATTTCTCACTTTCTTTCTTCTCACCATCTCATTTTTTTATATTATTTATCTATTTTTATAAGGTATACCCACTTATTCACTTACTATATCAATACTTTAAAAAATTTGCATTATAACCCTAATTGGTAATTTTGTTTTTCACTATTCTTTTTATGATTATCTATTTGTGTTCATTTGGCAACCTCTGTTGGAGTAGGCATTAGCCAACACAAAGAGAAAAGAGATTTAGAAAATTAATGATGGTCTCTAAAGATACCTTTGCACTTAAGCATATGAGCATGATCCACAATGTCATTAGAAGCATGATTAATAGACTAATCATATGATAATCTATAAATAGGTTCAAGCGGGATCCCAACCCAACAATCACCAAACCAAATGTCCATAAAAATTGGATTGGAATAATTCAAGGTAGTGGTAACTATCCATAAATCATGGGTCAGAGGGCCCAAGTGGACCGTGGTTCATATTTTAGTCGGCACTTGGCACCCTTCAACGGTCGACACCCTCAGAGGTCTTCTCCCTTCAACGACCGACTCTCGCATCTGACAAGGTGAAGTTACTAAAAAACCAATGGTTCCAACACCCCCTATTGGACAAATCCTCGATGCTCAATGCATACATGTCAAATGAGAAAACAACAATATCACGGATATCCTTGCAAAGAAATCCGATAGATTAGCAAAAGGTATTTTGCTTTAAAATGGGGGTCAACTTACAACTTGTTGGATCCCCTAAGAGTTAATTATTTTGCAATTAATAATGGGCAAGACCAAATTCAACACCACCCTATCAATCATAGGCATTTCCAACCATTGTTACATCTCCCAGTTTGGCCATAATGGAGCACATGGCTTTATGCATGGAGAAGAAACCAACAATCTTGGACACCAATCTCTATTGGGAACCAAGAACATATATGTCATTTTTCCCCTTTAGCCACATTGAAGGTGGGATTAACAACTGTGACGTGAGAGGGAAGTATGGTTAGGATTGGAAAATTGGAATGGTGAACTTGGTGTTGGAGGAAGAAAATGCCATTCCATATGCCCTAAGGGAGTGTCACTCTACTACATTTTTTGTGGAATGTGTAAAGGAAGGATTTCAAATTGTGGGCTTTGCTCAATGTTATGGCAATACATAGGTCTCTATCTCCTTGCGTTGGAAAGGTTGGGACATTGAAATTGAATTTGGTCTCACTTTTCTGGTGAGTAGGATGAAGTTGGAGTTAGATTGGGAATCCATGTTGTAGGAGATCATTGGGGGAATTAGGGATGCTTGAGCAAGCATTAATGATATTCACAACAATATTAGATGGATGAATTCATAATTGGGATGGGTTTTAAATGTTGTTCATCAAATTAAGTCCACAACTCCTATATTGAGCATCGCTTGGACTACGTTGAAGAGAACATTCATGCTTATGGAGTTCAGGATGACACCATGATGAACACCATGGATCATCATGAATACTTGCTAGTTGCAAAACAATATCGAATTTTAGACCAGACGGGAAGTAAATATGATGAGGAAGATTATGTTTGGAAACCCAATGACCCTGTCAACATTTCAAGCAACAAGGAAAATGCAGAAGACACTCGTGAGCAACATGAGGAGAACAGAGAGGACAATTGATAAATGCAGGTCATATATAGTGAGGAGAACATAGAAGACTATCATGAGCTGCATGAGGGAACGTTGAAGACAACAAAGAGATACAGGTCATGGATAAAGGTCACAACACCACTTAATTTAGTATTTTTATGATTTTTTTGCACACTGCTATTAGGACAATATGTTAGAATCTATAACATTTATAATAGTTTAGAGAAGATGTTTTTTTGTTTAAGACTTATAGTTTTATGGAAGAATATAATAGAGATAAATAATGCTTAAAGACCTCTAAAACCTTATTTATGAAATTTTATACTATTATGTTGATACCCTCTTCAGTGTTTTATAAATACAAGTTTCTAATCTTTTTAGTCAAAAAAAAATCTCAATTGAAACAATAGCATTGAGAAAATGATAAATGGAGGGTATTTTTTTTATTTTGGACTTAAAACA
This sequence comes from Pseudotsuga menziesii, assembly GCA_001517045.1. Classification (NCBI taxonomy): domain Eukaryota; kingdom Viridiplantae; phylum Streptophyta; class Pinopsida; order Pinales; family Pinaceae; genus Pseudotsuga; species Pseudotsuga menziesii. The sequence continues at coordinate 759,841 of LPNX011202754.1, read as the reverse complement.
ATTGTAAATAAACATACCTTTGGATTTGGGATAAGAAGAAACTTCTCCTTGAGATTTTCGTCACTCATTCTATCTTATATGGTTGCCAAGTTTGGGGCTACAACATGTCACATCCCCTCCCGTCCACTAAAGAGAGAATGAGACCATAACTTCTCGCTCTGATTGTTGCAGGAGAATATAGCTTGAAGTTCATTGAATTATGTATGTATTTTGATGGATTCCCAATTTTTACAGGAATCTATAGAGGAATGAATTCATCTTGCGTTCACTCTATTCAAGTCTGAGTATAAATTATCTAACTTCCTAATAGCAGAGAATTGATCCTGTTAGTGATCAAGTCGACGATCTACTTAGAAAGATCTCAAAGGAGATCGATAGAGGAGAAAGATCGCGACGAAAATCGACGATCATAATATGTTCTGCAGCTAGAAACAAATCAACAGCTGAGAATCAATCCACAAGAATCAACGGTGTGGAAATCTTGAGTTTGCAGGATCGGGGAAATATGGAAATTGTGATCCCGCATCCTGCATTCCACATGCGGAATAGATTGTTGCAGAAAGGAAAGTTGTAGAAATAGAGATCTGCTAAGCCACATCCCGCATCCTGCAAGTTGCAAAAAGGAGATTTATGTCAGGAAATTCAACCTGTTAGTAGAAGTCTTGGATAGATTTGGTCATTCAGGCCATCACCAATCCAGGCAATCTAAGCCCCATAAATTAAAAAAATGCATTGAAAGGAAATATACACAGATGCATACAATTGCAATTACATAGCGGAAGAAATTCACCAATTCAACACATTAGGAATGTTCATCATATTTCATTAAGAAAATACAAATGCAGATATTATCATAGACAAGAATACTTTTCTTGAAAGAAGTGTGTCCCGCAACTAGCTATGTCGCTGCAACGTTCCACCCAACCATAGGCCAGTGCGCTCATCAATCTCTCAGCAGCACTGCCACCCTTGATTTGGGCATGATTCCCACAAGGAATAAGGAACACTAGAAGCCTCACACATAGCCAAGGATACAACAAAACTCAAAAATCCAACACAGTTGGGTTTATCAGACTGTAAGAAAACAAGCCAATATATTTTTGGGTTTATCAGGATAATCAACCAAGCCAACTAATAGATGGGTTTATCTGGCCACACATCCAAGCCATCTCACTACTGGGTTTATCAGACTGCAGTCATTCAAGCCAACATTCACATTAAGGACCAGCCAATCCAACTAACAGATGGGTTTATCATACTGTCCAGCCAAGGATTACTCACAAGGCCAAACACAACAAGACACAATCAAGCCAACATATGGGTTTATCAGGCTATTAGCCAAGCCATCCTTCAATTTGGGTTTATTAGGCTTCTAAGGCAGTGGACAAGAAGAAATGCTAAGCTAGTGAGCTCATCCATAGAGCTAAGGACACTTTCACAAGACCTATCTGGTCTGGAATCCATGTTGCCTACACACCCAACACAAGGAAGTGTCCCCTTCTCTGCTCCACAGTCCCTCAAGATACACCTTCCCTTTCAGTGCTCTTCAGGATGTGCATAGTAGATTCACCAGCCACTCTTATCTTATTGCGAGGCTCCCCACTAGGTTTATCAAGCACATTCTATGTCTATTCCACTCCTAAGTCTTGCATATAGTTCAGACCAAAACCAGGGTGCACATCACAACAAACCATAGGGAGATACAACAACACGGGCTTCACTCTGATACACAAAGTAACAGGGTCTCATAACACTCTGCAGTTCAGGATAACACTGCAACCCAGCAACCAGGGTCTCGACAAAGGAAAAATACTTGTAGAAACGCGTAGCAACACCTGCTAGCTCTCGCTTCATCTTTCCGATTGGGAAGAATGACCAACGCATGGGTGAATGATCGTGAAATGAACAACCCCCCCGTGAATGAAGGATGGATGATCAAAACATCCAGTCGCTCCCCAAAATGTGAGGGAAGATGAAAACGTAAATGCATGAGGGAATGGGCATACGTTTTTGGGTGTTTTCTTGCCCATGAAGTCAAAACACATTTTTCAAAAATGGATGCTCTGCCCAATTCAAATTTTTGCCAATACTCTTCCCATTCCCATGCAATAAATTCCCCAACCACTTCTAAATGACTGGGCGCAAAAGGGAAAAAAGGGTAGATGACAACTTTGGGTTTTTCCCTTGAAATTTGAGTTTTCCCCAATGGCTCAAGGTTAAACATTCCCCTCCCTATTCCTTGTGAAATCATGCCCCCATCTCTTTAACATTGCGGCGCATAGCTAGTTGCGGTGTTTTTATTAATTTGCATTTTACATGATGTCTCAAACATATTGTGCCTGGCTAGCACATAAACCATCGACATCGATTTTAATTGCCCATGGTGGGGCCTTTGCCTTGAGCTCCAGACCATGATTTAATACAATATTTACATCATATGCAATTCGATACCATGGGGACAAAACCGAGTGGTACACAACATCTCTATATAATCATGAAAAATGATAGAACAAATCCAAAATAGTTTTTATAACTTATATTCTCATATTTAAAAGTAATACACTTAGATATCCTACTATCTTCATAGAAGCAAGTATCTCCCCTGATTATAAAGCATCAAATTATACATGTGAAAACTTGAAAGCCTAAATAAGTATATCATTTACACTTAATATTTCTGTAAAGGTGCAAAGAGAGTGGTATAATTCCAAGGTTTGCACAGATCCACCACCATCTATTGAATAAAAACATGAATTTCCTCTCGCACGCAAGTGTAGATCTGGTAACAAAGATATAAAAATTCTAAGGAAGCTCGATATAATGTTGTGCGACTCTTTAGGTTTACATTTACACCTAGCGAGTTTTGTTAGATACAATATCTGGTTAAAAGTGAATGCATGTAAAAGCTTAAGACGTAAACAACAAACAAACAAACAAAAAAGTGCCATATTAAAAAATTCATTGAGCTGCAGAGAACACAAGCAGGAATTTGATGAGAAAGTTGTTGGTCATGAGGTGATTTGCCTGGTAAAAAAAACCAATAAATTGTCATGATTTTTCTTAAAAGTGATCAAAACTAGTTACAAAATTGTCCAGATGAGTTGTTTCGGTTTCAATTTTTTACGCCGAAGGTGTATATATGTTAGAATTTTGGGTAGACTACCATCTATGCTGTTTCATCTAGCAACAAGAATGAGACAAGTGTACTGTCTAGATTGATTTTATGGGCATCGTCCAAGATTAAACGAGAATGAGACAAGTGTACAATCCAGATTGATTCTATGGGTGTCCTCCAAAATTAATAATTAATAATTTAAAAAAATAGCTCAATTAACATGTGATAAGTACACTGAGTGACAGTTGTAAAAATTAAAATTAATCTTCAACTATTGGATTATTATATACAACTACGAGCTTAACTCCATCGATTATTAGATACAACTATTAGCTTAACTCCAATGATTCTAGAGCTATTAGCTTAACTACAACTCTAATCACAGTTGTATTGGATAACTATTAGATACAACTATTAGCTTAACTCCAATGATTCTACAACTATTAGTTTAACTTCAACTCTAATCACTTAAGGCTTAGTCCAATTGCATTTGGCATCTAGGAGTCTAGCTAATGTGCAGTCATGTAAGAGTCGAACTTGTAATAAAATATTTGGAACTCCTAATAAACTCCTCCAAACTCCTACATCTCGTAGTTGGGAACCTAGCTAATATACAATTCGTATTACATGTTTAGGTTTTCCATATAGATATAACTAACACACCCACATAGTTTTTGGATGGATCGCTTCGATAGGGATCAAATGGTTGAGAGATAGTTATGGAATGGAAGAGAGATTGGAAATTTTTTTATATTCCTCATATTCTTCTGATTAAACGGTTTCAACTGTGAGTTATCCATGCCTAGGTATATGTTATCATTGATATTCTTATTGTTATCCATTTATCAACTATCATTTATTTTTTATGTTCTTTTTCTTTTTATCTCACATTCTTCTAGTTATCTTCCATGAACTATTGGTTATCTATTCATCAACTATGATTTATCCATGCATTCCTACCAGTTATCTATTCATTAGCTAGTTACCAATTATTTCTTATATTCCTTATTTTTTATAATTGTTCATTTCCAATTTTGAACGACTATGATAGAATCAATCTCAACAGTACACTTGTCTCACCCTTGTCCGTAGATGAAAAAGCATAGGTCGTAGTCCACCCCAAATCTCAAATAAAAATGTCTATCGACGTAATTAGGTTTTTGATTCTTTTTAAAGGAGGTTAGTCTAACTCATAATTAACAATTTCAAAAAAAAAATAGCGTAGTTAAAATATGATAAGTACAATTCGTGATAGTTGGAAAAAGAAAACTTCAGCTCCAATCATGACTTTTACTTGAATTGAAATTGCCAATATATTAACTTTTAAATTAACTATTAGATACAACTATTAGCTTAACTCCAATTATTCTACAATTATTAGTTTAACGTCAACTCTAATCAATGTTATATTGGATAAATATTAGATTAACTCCAATGATTCTAATACTATTTGTTTAACTTCAACTCTAATCGTGATTGTATTGGATAACTATTAGATTATTCCAATAGTGATACAACTATTAAAATAAATTTAGATGAACTCCATCTCTTAGCATGAGAAGTTGACCTTGATTGCAGTAAAAACATGCACCAAAAACATGCACCAAAAACAATCAGTTAGGTAACGTGCATCTTATATGACAGTTGAACTCCATGTGACAGTTGGGAGTCGAGTTAATGTGCATAAGACGTAGTCTAAGATTTAGATTAACTATTAGATACAACTATTAGCTTAACTCCAATGATGATACCACTATGAGCCTAACTTCAACTGTGAGCTTAACAACCATAAATTAAGTGGTTGTTATATTAGCTTAACTATTAGATACAAGCAATTGACACATTCTTTAGTAAAAAAAACATTATCAATATGCCAAATATATACCTCTCGACGTATTTCAAACATATTAATCTTAGTAATATGGTTGTTGCTAGTTACACTAACAGAAGCACCAAAAAAATCTCAAAAACAGTGTTAGTGTAGTTAACCTATCGAAATACTTGTTGGAAGAAGATGAAATAAAGGTCTTGGAGAAGGGTCTCAACTTTGCAATATCATTCCAACTGAGAAAATTGTGTACAATCAAAAATTCATTATTTCATTTACTTGAAACCGATTCCCAGGAAATAAGGCAAGAATGTGCTTTGATCCTTTGCTAAGCCAAACCGCCAAAGCTTAATATAAGTAGACCTGAGGCAACAATGAATAAGAATCTAAAGGAAAACAGTAAAATTATAGTATTGATATTTTACTATTGAAAGATGATAAGGGAAATGCCACGATGGTATTAGACACTGAGAATTATGAATAAAATATGCGTGAACATCTATCACAACCAATAACTACCAGAATATAACAAAAGATCCAACCACCAATGCCAAGACCAGACGCGAACACAACTTTAGAAGATGCAGTTCCTATGAATCAGTTCCTTCATATATGTGAAACTGGGGTCGTTGAGATTTCAGACATCATTGAGGCCAAAGCTTACTTTCAGGATTCTAGGACTCCCAACCTATATGAATCAGAACTCAAAATACATACTCAAATATTGCTTGTTCGTCTTCTTCGGAGGGCGAAGATCATCACAAGCGTAAACTCAAACTAACCAGAGTTTATGATCCCAGATGATCACACTAAGTGTAGAGGGAGAGCATACTCTACTAGTTTCATAGACTCATTACAATTGAGATCACTGCTTTTGATCCCATCTGATCGCTCGAAGCGCAGAGGGAGAGCATACACAACACTCGATACACAGACAAAATGAATTTTGTCTGTATTTTGAGTTATATGTTCCAAGAGAATGACAAGACTGAACACGAACACAACTTCAGAAGATGTATATCCTAAGACTTAGATCTTTCATATATGGGAAATTGGGGTCGTTGAGATTTCAGACATTATCGAGACCGAAGCTTACTTTCATTTTTTATTATTATTAAAAGATCTTCTGAAATTTACAAGTAATAAGAGATAATACAATTAACGCGTTGGCTCTGATACCAGGAGAATGCCAAGACCGAACATGAACACAAATTCAAAAGATGCAGTTCGATACCAAGAGAACGCCAAGACTAAACGCGAACACAACTTCAGAAGATGTAGTTCCTAAGACTCGGTTCCTTCATATATGGGAAATTGGGGCGATTGAGATTTCAGACATCAGCAAGGCCAAAAATTATGAAGAGGGTGAAACAAGCAATCATGGAGTCCAAACTCAATGACAATACGAAGAAGCATCTCATTCCAAAATTTATATCACCCCAGTAATTTATGGTCTTCCAAAAATCCACAAGGATTGTGTCCCCTTTTGAGGCCCATCTTCAACACAATTGGATTGATGACTTATCAACTAGCGAAGTTCCTTTCTAAATATATTAATACAATAGTAGGGAACACACAACCCTAATCAAGGATTCTCCTCACTTCATTGATGAGATAAAGGACCTATGCCCGAATAAAAGTGACTGGATTTCTAGTGAGTTTTGATGTTGTACCTTTCTATACAAAATTTTTGGCCGATGATGCTATTAGAGTCATAAATACCGTGTATCTTCTTTTTGGTACTCTATTTTTTAAAGAACTCATTGAAGAAGCAGCGGTCTCAATAGGATTTTCTATTTTGATTGATTAATCCAGTTCTTTTGAGTGGATTGTTGTCCTTTATGTTGAGGGTTATGTTTTTCTTGTTTATGATTTGGAAGGTTCATTGAATATGTTCAATATCCTTGTAATTAGTGGTAATGATTAGTGGGCATTTGTTTCTGGGTGACTGTAGGTAGTTATGGTTGTTTGGAAACCACCTTTGGATGGTTGTGTTGATTCAAGCGCTTAACTTATAGTTAAGTATAGATCTTATCTTGGTTTAAATTTTGTATAATTGGATAGTTGGGTATGATCATATTGTTATGACTTATAGGAAACATTGGTGGATGTATGTTTTCATTTTCTTTAATTCACATGAATAAGAAGAAAATGTGATTTTTTGTGTGAAAATAAGAGTCATAAAGGAAGTCATTGATGACGAGACAATAAAACTTGTTGATATTTTCTTAAGGTTGGCATACTTCAGCTTTCGAGGTGACATATATGAACAAATAGATGGTGTTGCAATGGGCTCACCCCTCTCACTAGTAGTATCCAACCTATATATGGAATATTTTGAGAAGAAAGCCTTGGTTTCCCATCCTCTCAAGCCCAATAAATGGAAAATATTTTTTGATGATACAAATATTATCTGGTCATAGCCACATGGGAGATATAACTTGGACAATTTCCTTACACAATTAAATGGTCTGAATGATAACATAAAGTTTACCATGGAGATGAAGGAAAACAAATGGTTACCATTCCTTGATGTTCTACTTATCAGGAAGGATGATGGCACTCCAGCATGCCAAGTCTACCAAAACAGGACCCACATAGACAAGTATTTGCAAGTAGAATCATACCATCATCCATCATAGAAGCTTGGAATCCTAAGCTCTCTTTCCATAAGGGAGGTTAGAATTGTTGATACATAACACATTAATGAAGACTTAAGGCATCTTAGAAAAGTCCTTAAAAATCATGGTTATAAAAGGGACGAGGTTGAGAAAGATTTCAAAAATCCCAAAATCATATTCTAGTGGAATTCCTAAAAAGGAGATTGAGAGGTTGGTTGTGCTCCCTTAAATTAAAGGGACAATAGATAATAATAAAAATTGCAAAAATGATAAAGAAAAGAAAAATGCAAATAGATTTCTTCCCACCAAATTCATTAAGAAACTTGTTAGAGAAATCTAAATACCCCATTGATCCCAAGCATAATAAAGGTGTGTACTCAATATCTTGTTCTTGTGGGAAGGTATATATAGGTGAAACTTGCCAGCCAATGAAAGTAAGAACAAATTATCATTGCACAAATATTATGCATGGTCGATCCAAAACATCAATAGTAGCAGAGCATTCTAAGGTCACTAATCATCACATATGCATCAAAGAAGTAAAAACAATTGCTACATAAGATCATTTAAAAAAAAGGCGCATCAGAAAATAAATTCAGATAGAAAAATATCCCCAAATTTTTAATAAAGATGATGGTATTGTGCTTTGTAATTCTTGAAAATCGTTGATCCATGCCTTAAGAAAGAAATAGAATGGTTAAATTAATTATTAATATGGGTTTTGGCCGACATATCCCGAACTAAATATTTTTCAAACCTCACTCATATTCATTTATCCCAGTCATACCTATGTTCCTTGAGAGGCTTTTTCTCTTGAAGATGGATACAAGTGTGTTGTCCAAAATGTGTGTAGAGATTCAAAATTCTCACATAGGATTCCACTCAAACTATAAAGCATTGAACATGATTATGACTAGGTACCTAATGTATATGAGCAATATAAATAACACAAGAGAGAAGAGGCTTTCTAAGATTACTTCAAACTCCAATCAAACTGATATGTGGCTCAAGCGAGGTTGACATAAAGATGCCACGTATTGGATGAATTATTGGGGAATCGAAGAATAATTCACTTTATAAAATAGTGATAACATTAAAAATATTGCTACATCCAAATTTAGGAAGAAATTGTAGTGCAATAAAGAATTAGAGGATACAAAAAATTTAAGATACTATAAGGAGGTGATCAACCCTATTTTAGAAGATCAAAAGTATCTATCTATTTTAACTAACATAAAGAAGAAAATCAACATTGCTAAAATATGAGCAAACCCTTACAAGATTTATAGTGAAACAAATAGTTGGAAAATTCCTAAAAAATTGTGGGTTGAAAGAATTTGTCATCTTTGTGACACTAACAAGGTTGAATATGAAAAACACTTTCTCTTAAAATGTTTTGTGTACACCTAGATTAGACTACAATGTCCAAACATTTGTTACAACACCAACCTTTAACTTTTAAACACATCAAAACTATGGTAATCTAGAAATGGTTCTCTTAAAGTGTTTCAAGCACAAAATATAATTCTAAAGAAAATTAAGTGAATCCTTACCTTTTTTAAGGTTTGATAGATCAAAGTTGGTATAAATAGATGTTAAATACTATCATCATAATTTAAGCTCACATGGCTTTACTTCCATCATTATAACCACACATACAATTTATACAAAATATGATCTAATACATTCCAAAGGTCAAAACTAGCATTACCTAACTCTCCATGTTGCAAGGTTGTTTCGACTACACCTTGACATATGAATATAAATACAAAATAATCTATTAAAAAAACAAATTTTCTATTATTTCCTCTACACATATAATACCTCAATAGAAAGAAATCCCTTTAAATCACAATATAAAGGTAACAATCATTGGAGGGAAGGCCTTTTCTCTTTTCCATATTGATTGCAAGAACCTAATTTAAGTATATGATCATACCAAAATAAATACAAGCATAGAAACTAATAATTATTCTTTGAAATTCTTAGTTTTGAATCAAATAACAAGTAAAATAAATAAACAAGTCCAAAGGGGTTGGATCTATCAGTGAAGAGCGAAGAGTTTTTCACCAATGGGTAAGGTTCAATTCTAATGAGGGTCGAAACTGAAGCCATGGGGGCACCTTGAAGTAGTGGTTGAACATGTGGTTCCACCCACATAGACTATATTAAATGATCTCATGACCCAGGGACACATAAGTGGATCAAATCCCACCCCTATGTCCTCCTACCATTTTAAGCCAATAGGGTGTAGAATAGATGGTGAATGGATGTACTGTTAAGTGATAGCATTTATTAATCATCCTCCCTTGAATACCATAGTATACATGTCATTCCTAGATTAGGATTATGTTGCCACTTCATTCGTTCCATGGGGAACTCATCTGGGCAGTGGGCCCATGTACCACTTGATGCGTCGGTTTGCATGAGTTTAGGATCTCTAGAGGCCAATCCCTATAATTTAGTAACCCACATTGAGTCATGGCAGTCCCACCATCAGTTCACCCTATTTTGTGTTGAGTTATCTTCCGATGGGCATCAGTTAGTTCATCTTCAGTCATCCTAGCATCACATTTGCTTGATTTAAGGGAGTTAGGTTCCTTTGCACACCTACCTTGGTTAGTTAACTGATTGTGACTGGTTGCGAACTGATTCAATTGTCTGGAGTTGCACTAGTGAGTCTCCAGTGGTGTTTTTCATAGTTAGTGATCTCTAGAGTCAGTCCAAGTTGTCGAATTCGAATCACACCTAGTGGATTCGAAATTCCTTATTTGTATCATGATTGCATTACACAAATAATGATTATGAGAGTAATGTTATGCTGACCATTTTTGTCTCTTGATTCTTCAATTTTCACCATGATTGTTTGATCATTATACTGAATTTCTTATTCCTTATTCAAACTTCTTTCACAGTGAGGTTCAACCAGAAGCCTGAAGGTCCTAAGCTTTGCTAAATTAAGCATGGTATCAAAACAGGTAATCATGCCAACTTCAATCCTCAGGAACTTCCATTGATACACTAGAAAAAATTGGGTTCCACATAATTCATGGTATCTTTGCCTTGCTCCCTCTAGATTTTGTCCAGAGAAGTCTAGCCAGGTGTGATGTACCGAGAGAATGTGCAAATGTCGAAGTAGAGAGTAATTGAATTGGTTTTCCTTCGAATTGAAGTGTTTTTGTAGGTAAATTGAAGAATTCTGAATAATTGTGCTACTCCTTAAAGCTGCAAGATGGAGAACTTAACAACCTTGACACCCAAGATCCTTACACCCTTCAACTATCTTGATTGGAGGGATAATATGCAGATTGTGTTTCACAACAAAGGTTTGTTCAGGGTCACAATGGGAAAGGAGGTCGAACCCCAGCAACCTCTTGAGAAGAAACAGTATCTGAACAAGATAGATGAACCATTTCACTTCATGTGCCATCATATCTGTAGGGAGATACTCTTCCATCTTTATGGATTAGAAAACTCCAAAGGAATTATGGCAAAAGCTCGAAATCACTATCTGGAAAGCAGGAGAACTGAGAGGCCGTATTCTAGAAAATGATTTGATTGCTCTTCAACCCAACAAATTTAAAACCATCCAAATTGAAATCCTTGGTCATGCAATGTAAGCAGTGTGAGATTGACAAGAAGGATGAGCAATTGGTGCTCTCTATTATGATCAAACTTGGCCCATAATTCTCAGTGTTCATATCCACCTTTCACTTAGGGAGAATAAGAAATACAAATCAGGAAATTCCATCACTTGATGCATTCAAATAATCTCTTATTCATGAACAAGATAAGATGATACAGATGGGATCCCTAAAAGTCTCCAAAAATCAAGCTCTCTTGGCTGGAGAGACAAAGAATGTGCAAGCAAGCAAGAATCATAAAGGAAAGGATAAGAGGAACAATAAATTTGAACCTAAGGAAGAGTTTGATCCATCAGATGGATCCTAATGCTCTAAGAAGGACAAACATCAGAGGTTTGACAAAAATCAGAGGTTTGACAAGGGAAAGGAAACCATACAGAGAAAGGTTGTATGAACAAGCCCATAGATCAGATGTCAATACTCCTTGAACATCACAATATTTTCCTCCTTGAAGGCACAAGTAAGGCTTATTTTTGAGACAACACTGAATATCATGAGAGATTCCATGCACTGAAGGATGGATTTTCAAAATCTCATGCCTTCCTCATTGATTCGGGAGCCTCCAATCACATGGTTGCATCCAAATAACCATTCTCTTCATTAAATCTTATAGATGGACCAAGTATTCACATGGGAGATTACACTCAAATCCAAGATGAAGGGAAGGGTACAATCAAATTAGAGCATGGAATGTTCAAAAATGTCTTATATGTGCCCTCTTTAGTAGCAAATATGTTGTCTGTATATCAGATGATTCATATAGGCTCACCAAAGAGAGTTGTATTTCATCCTAACTTAATCAAAATATTAGATATCTCTATTGGGAATATGATAGCGAAAGGTGTTGCAAACCATGCCTCCAAGGCATATGAATTCTCATAGATTTTTTCATACTTGGATCCAGTGCAATCCTAGCTGCCATTTAAAAGGGAAGGTAAAATCATTCTACCTAAACCTTTTGCATATGATGATGTTTCCATTAATGTTTCAGATTTAGAATATGAAGCATAGGACCGAGCTAAATCATTTTTTGGAATTGAAGATGAATTTCAATCAGATCCTAATCCTAATCTAGTACCTACTCCCAATCCTAGGCCTAAATGGGCTCAAAAAGTCATTGAGGCCGATGGGAACATGGATGGAGATTCATCTAACAATAGGAGAACATGATCTCAGTTTCATTATGGTTGACTTGCGCTATGTCATGCAAATCCACTTCTTCTAGAGAGGTGTTATAAACTCCCATAGATATGTTACATGATGGTGAGGTCTGATCAACAGTTCCGCTCACTGAAGAACAATGAGACATTGGACCATGTCTCTCTTCCTCCAGAAAGAAGAGATAAAAGCAACCTTCTACATGAAAAATTGGAAGAAAAAATCTACACGGAAAATCCTAAGGGGTACACTGATGATTCTCTCTTGACATGCAAGCTGAGGAATCCATTGTATGGGCTCAAGCAAGGCCCCAAAGTATGGCATCCCAAGTTCAAATCTTCAATAATATCAAAGAGGTTCGAAAGATGCAAGTTTGGATGCAAAAGCAGTAACATTTCTTCTCCTATCTGGCATTAGATTGGAATAAGGTGGAGAGGTTCAAATGCATTGTACCAAGGAACTAGTGCACACAAGGACCATCATAGTGCATTACTGCTCCACAACGATGCAAAGTGCAGAAATTTTCACAAGTATTTTACTCGAGAAGAAATTGTCTCTTGATGTGAAAGCTTGATCCTAGTTCCACTGTTCATTTTGAGGATGTAGTTTTACCCATTTCCTAGGTTTATTAAGCAGTTACTTTTTAGCATTAGATTGTATGGTGACCATTGGTCCTAGTTGTCAGGGCTCGGGTTGTCCAAGTTTGGATTAAGGGGGGTGTTAGGATTAATTAATAATAATCCCTTGACCACCATAGTCTAAATGTCATTTCCTAGCTTAGGATTATGTTTCCACTTCATTTGTGTTATGCAGAACTCATATGGGGCCAACCTACCACTTGATGCGCCAATTTGCATGAGTTTAGGAGCTCCAGAGGGAAATCCAAATAATTTAGGAACCCACACTGAGTCATGGGAGTCCCACTATCAGTTCACCCTAGTATGTGTTGAGTTATCCTCTGATGGGAATTAGTTAGTTAATCTTTAGTTATCCAAGCACCACACTTTCTGGATTTAAGGGAGTTAGGCGCCTTTGCTCACCTACATTGGTTAGTTAACTGATTGGGGCTGATTGTGAACTGATTTAGTTGTCCGAAGTTGCACTAGCAAGTGTCCAATGATGTTTTTCCATAGTTAGTGATATTTGGACTCAGTATCACACCTAGTGGATTCAAATTTCCTTATTTGTATGATGATTGTATTACACACATATTAATGATTATGAGAGTATGTTATGCTAACCAATTCATCATTGTACTGAATTTATTCTTCCTTCTTCTTCCTTCTTTCACAGTGGGGTTCAACCAAAAGCATGGAGATCCTAATCTTTACTAAATTAAACACTAAGGAACTCCTTTTGTAAGGTCATCAATTAAAAACTCTGTGGGTACTAGCTTACAAAAAAACAAGTAAAATAAATAAATTATTATTTGTATATTTTTAACAAATAAAAACATTTCAAAAATCCTACATTGAGGTTTATTGTATCCTAGTTATTTCTCTCTATTACAACCATAGGATTAAACCCACTCATAACTTAGGATACAATAATTAATCATTATTTGATTAATTATTCACCCACTAGCTTAATTAGTTGGCATCCACTTGCACCTTAAAGTCAATACATGCCATCCATATCCTAGGAATGATTTATTTCTAATTATGGGTTGATCTTGACCACCTTTTGACCATCCAGAATTAGTATACAGGACTTTACAACAGATTATGCTTTATTCTGCTTTTTCTACTTTTCCTGCTTTTCTATGGATAAGATAAAAGCTAGTCAACTAGGAAATTGGGAGCTTTTGTTTCCAACCCATCCTCCATTAGTTTTTTTCCATTTTCTAGGATTAGCATGTTTTTTCCATCTCCTTGAAAACTCACTCATACTTTTTCCAAATCGTGATGTCCTTGATAGATTTGGGAAGTGCTTTAGCCACCTATGGGGGTTTGCTATATTTTGGTAAGTCAGCCTTTTTGAGCTTTATGAGTTGTTTCCATACAATTCGATTTTCCTATGAGGGATGTACTATTTATGTACACTATTATTCATCATTATTCAATGGAAGGATACACAACAATATTCATCTCTTAATTTATGTGATTCAATCCCTTTTCTTCTCTCTATTTTCCTGTGTATGCTTGTGAGAATTCTTAGTAGCAAGATCTATTTCCTGTGCTTCTTCTTAGCATCATTGATCATAACATTGATCTATTATTTCTACACAATTTGGCACTAAAAAAGCTCCACTTGCAGAGCCATTAAATGTGTAAACAAAAAACAAAACAAAATATAAAAGAGCCAAAAATGGAATAAACATTACCAAAGGCAACATAACGTTTAGAAATGGCAACAAACAAACCAACCATAATATTCATTAACTCAAAGAAATAAATTTGGGTGCTCTTGTAAGACCAGTCCAAAGAATCCAATAAGTGCAACAAATAACACTCCACAAAATGTAAGTAATAGAAACTAAGAGTCTAATTTCAATATCAAAAGATTAGAACATTGCACACAAACATTATATACATTGTCAATGACATTGGTTTCATAGACAATGAAGCTATAGTTCAACACTATATATCATCTAATATGCCTCTTTTTACTGTGCACATAGGAAAAAAATCTATATATAAGCTTGAGCTGACCATAATGGAAATGTAGAGCTACAATTAAAATTGTATAGAAATAAAATGTTTTCCCGAAAAGGTAAATGCCACTACCCTAAGGGACATCAGTTCTCCATGGACAAGAAAGCTATATTTCAACACTATATAACATCTAATATGTCTCTTTTTAATTTTCACATATTTAAACAAAACAAAAAAACTAGATACAGGCTTGAGCATGCACAACTACAATTAAAATTGTACATGAATAGAATTTCTTACCCAAAAGGTAAATTCCAATCCCTTGTTTTGCACATGACTGATATTGCGAGTTCTCCAAAATGTCATAGGGTGAACATTCTATTCGAACAACTCAAACCAAAAAGAAGAAAGGGAACACCCTATTTTTGTCCACAACGAAAGCAAAAATTAAAACCAATAATCACAAACTTTAAAAAATATAAATTCCAGTTAGTCATACCAAATGAATAATAGAAAAGTGTATTTGTAACGAATGGAGAAATAGATGGAAAAACAAATACAATGCTAGCATACCAACATCTTAAAAAGATTACAGTTGAAGTATAATTATAAATAACTTGGGAGAGACCATTCATTTGCATATCAATAGAACAAACGAGGTTTACCACTTAAGGATAGTAAAATAACTATAATATTAGTATCAAATTCAAATTACAAATTAGTAATGAGAAAATTCACCCACATTTGAAAAACTATAAGAGTTATGACTAATGAGACTTAAAGATCTAAAAAATATGATGTTTTATTGCTTAGGTTATTCAAAATTGTAACACTCCTCAAGATGGAAAAGTTATTAGCTTTTAGGTTACTCTAAAAGTGTTTACACCATGTTTTGGGGTGTTTAATTAGATTTGGGGTACATAGTGTATGTTAAGCCCCCAGATGGTTTGATATGGATTAGCATGATATTTGGGTTACATAGTGTATGTTCATCCCCCAGATGGTTTGAGATGGATTGACGCATAGGAGATGATATGTGATGGATTTGCACATTGACAATAGCTTGCTCAATGGTTTCCTGTCCTCAATTGAGTGATTTCTTGGAATTTGTCCTTAGGACATTGGAGTTCTCTTAATATATTGGTGGATGCCGTTCATTGTGGCCACATGGAGAGGTTCACTTGCTTGGAGAACACCCTATGTGGGAGGAGTGTTGTGCATCTTGGAGGAGGGCATCATCCCCTAGACAACATGGGGTTGATTGGATTTTTGGATGTTGACTTGGAGTTTATTTGGGACACCTCAACTAAAAAAAACTTCATCAAGGTGTAGTGGACCTAGTCAAGCACATGTCTAGGAGAAGTGATGGAGTCTAGGTGGGCTTGTGACAGATAGGTGAGGGAATACCTTGTGTAGCTACATGATCTTGGAGCCCTTATTGTGTACAACATCACCTTGGAGTATGACATGTGTGCCCTCGATGATCTGAATTCCAGGGGGCATATGGTATAAATTCATATGTATAAGTCATAAAAGCATTAAATGGAGAGGCCACCCTCTCCCATTCATCATACAAGCATTAAATGGAGATGCCACCCTCTCCCATTGGCATCATATTTGACAACCCATGGTTTTGTTCCATGGTATGGATTCAAGGCACATTGTACCTCTCCCATCCATGGTATTTGACAACCCATGGTTTTGGCCCATGTTATGGCCCCAAGGAACATTGTAATAATGTTATAAAAAGGCTCTATGCCTTCTCAATAAAGCATTCAAGGATTTTTAGTATCCTACAATGGGTCTTATTTATATTTTGTGTTAATCATTGTGATGGTTAATCCATTTGAGTTGAAATTTTTAGAGGCGGGGTTCTCTGAGCATCACTTCCGATCTTGAACATCGATACATTGATAACAACTTGCAGGTTTACCCTCCTCCTCTCTTAGCATCCAAGCCTCCGGGTCTCAGCCCCTAAGATATGGATTAGTGGTATCAGAGCATGTGTGTTCTCCATGGGAATAAGGGTTTGAGTATAGTTTGGGTTCAAAGATCTGTAAGAATCTCCAACCTACTCTTGGCACACTCGGAGTCCATTTGATGGGCCATACACTGTAAGCATCACAGTTGGTCCTCAGGCACTACATGATATCTAAGTTGCAAGAGGAAGTTCCACGATCTCTACCACAACCCTTGTTACTCTAGAAACCCTTGGAGTCCTTTTTGGTTCTCTACACTCTCACATCAAGCATTATTTCATCATTATATGGCCATCGAATCGATTAAAATCCTTTTTACATGCTTATTGGAGCTTGGGTGACCTCATTCTAGCCCCATCTCGGCACAACCATAGTTGTACAACCATAATTTAAACATCATGATAGATGAACTCGAGGTCAACACGTCTCTGTAAAATTCAAAAAGGTGCTGCAAATTTTACAGAGAATTTCATAGGCTCTTCCATAGATCATTTGAAATATATTTGCGTCATCTAAAATGGGTATTTTTTGGTTTCTCATTTACCTTCCTTCTTTGTGAGATACGATTGTTTAAAGCAACACATGTTTGTACATAGTGAGGCTGCACGTACATAAACTTCAAATATGTGTCATGGTCTATACAGGACATTTTAGATCCTCCACTATATCTCATTGGAAAGGTCTTTCTGTGAGCTAAAATGGGTATTGCACATTTTTTCATTCAGCTTCCTATTTTTTGAGATATACTTGTTTGAATAAACACATGTTTGTATACAATGCGGCGTCACATACAACAACTTTAAACAAGTACCACAAACTCCACATAAAATATTAAAGGATCTACCATAGCTCATTGGAAAGGTATTTTCTTCATTTAAAATGATTATTTCGCAGTTTTTCATTTGGATTTATGTTTTAAGATATATCATCGCTTGAAGCAACATATGTCTACAAAAATTGTACTTACGCGTCTCCTGAGCTTCAACAAAATTTTTATCATTCCTTGGGACACCATAGAGAAAATATGTTATATGGATGGAAAGGTCTCTTTGAGATCTCAAATGGTGTCACCTCCCCTCCCACCCGAGAGGGCGTGACTACGGGACTGGTGCTATCATTTAGGCATGGATCTAAGCCCCGTGAAACATAATAACAAATGCATTGGAAATAAAAACATACACAGATGCATAATGCAATGTAATCTACATTGGAAGCAATTACGTTTCATCAAAGCATTCAACATGTTCATCATTCATAAAAACAAGCAAACACAGTTGCAAATATTAAACACAAGAAATGCTTATCTTGAGAAGAAGCTAGTCCCGCAACCAGCTATGTCGCTGCAACATTCCACCCAACCATAGGCCAGTGTGCTCATAAATCTCTCAGCACCATTGCCACCCCCGAGCTGGGCATGATCCCACAAGGAATAAGGGAACAATGGAAGGCTCACACATAGCCAAATACATATCAAAATCCAGCCAATCCAAAAATACATTTGGGTTTATCAGGCTGGAAAGGAGGTGGAATGGTTGAATCGCTAAGCTAGTGAGCTCAACTAGAGAGCTATGGACACCTACACAAGATTTGGCTCGGATTTCCCAACACCTACACACCCAACACAAGGAGGCATCCCCTTCTCTGCTACATAGTCCCTCGGGCTATGCCTTCCATTCCGGTGCTCTTCAGGGTGTGCAAGAAGAAAAACCAACCCCTCTTGATATCTCTATGAGGTTCCTTTCCACACTAGGTTTATCAAGCTAATTCTTCCCCAATTCCACTCCAAACCAGTTCAGACCAAAACAAAGGATGCACACACAGCAAAATGCCAGTTCTGGGTTTGAGGAAAAACATCTTAGGAGCCAAAAATGGAAATGGCAAATGGGTAACATAGCCGCTTGATAGAAATTCGATTTCCATAAACATTTATGGGCTTCACGTGGCCAAAATGACCTCAACAAACACCCAAAAATTATGGGTCTCTTCTACCATTCATTGTGCAACCAAAAATGGGATTCCCCAGCCGGGTAATGAGGAACAACAACAAAAAACGTCCAAGAGAGAGCCCAGCCCCTGAGCATTACAAAAACAACTTCCCAGCCATGGGGAAAATGAAGAAAACTACTTCCCAAGTGAGGGAAAATACACAGGTAGACAAAAAACATGAATGAGGGAGCTCTTCCAGCTTCCATTGCCATGATGAATGGAGGACGTGAATGCATGAGGGAATGGGCAGTGTTTTTGGGCATTTTCTTGGCCCATAAGTCAAAAACATGTTTTCCAAAATTTGATGGCTTCTCAAATTCGAATTTGACTTCCATACTCTTCCCATCTCCATCCAATAACTACCTCAACGAATTTCTCGTAGAAATAAATGATTGGCACAAGAAGACAAAATGGGTGGTTGACAGTTTCATTGGTTTTCCCTTTGACATTTGGCTTTTCCCCATTGGCTCAAGGTTTGAATACCTCCCCCTATTCCTTAGGAAATCATGCCCCCATCTCTTTAATGTTGCATTGGCATAGCTAGTTGTGGGTATTTTAATTAAATTTCATGTGTACATGATGTCCAAATTATAATGTACCGAGATAGCATGAAATACCATCAGCATCGATTTTAATTGACGAAACATAAAACACTAAATCGATGGTGGGGCCTTGGCGTTTAGCTCCTCACCATGACTAAATACAATATTTACATCATATATATTTTAATGCAAACGAGGTCAAAACCAGGGTGTTACAAATGGGTTTTCAATAGAATTCAATTTCATCATCTGCATCAGAAGATCTGAATGGATTTGGATCAAGACATCAATTGCACCAAAGGTCATGAATTTTTAAATTTTTGGACTTTTATTAAATCCTATTGTAATCATGGTTATGGGTTATCCACAAAAAACCCATGATTGTGGGTCAACCACATAAAACCCACGATTATGTAATCACGGTTATGGGTCAACCACACAAAACCCACGGTTATGTATTGTAATCATGGTTATGGGTTATCCACATAAAACCCACAGTTATGGTTATGGATCAACTACACAAAACCCATAGTTATGTATTGTAATCATGGTTAGGGGTTAGCCACATAAAACCTACAGTTAGGGGTCAACCACACAAAACCCACGCCTATGGGTTAGCCACATAAAACCCACGGTTATGGGTTAACCACACAAAACCCATGGTTAGGGTCAAACACACAAAACCCACATTCATGGTCACGGTTATGGGTCAACCACAAACCCCAAGGTTATGGGTTAACCTCACAAAACCCTTCTTTTCATTGGAAATTGGCACATTATAATCATGGGTCTCTCTTTAGCATGAAATGATGGGGACCATCATTTTCTAAGGGGGGGGAATGATCCGAATTTCATGGGGAATATGGTCTAAATTCATATTTATAAGTTGTAAATGAATTAAATGGAGAGGCCACCCTCTCCCATTTATCATAAAATCATTAAATGGAGAGGCCACCCTCTCCCATTCATCATAAAAGCATTAAATGGATAGGCCACCCTCTCCCATCCATGGTATTTGACAACCCATGGTTGTGTTCTATGGTATGGCTTCAAGGCACGTTGTACCTCTCCCATCCATGGTATTTGACAACCCATGGTATGGCCCCAAGGTGCAATGTAATAATGCTATAAAAAATCTCTTTGCCTTCTCAATAAAGCATTCAAAGATTTTTGGCATCCTACATTAGGTCTTATTATTGTGTGTTAATCATTGTGAATTCTTCTTGGTTAATCCCTTTGAGTTGGAATTTTGAGAGGTGAGAATATTTGAGTCTCACCTCCAATCTTGATCATGGATATATTGATAACAAATTGTGAGTTTTCCCTCCTCCTCTCTCAACATCCAAGCCTTTGGGTCTTAGCCCCTAAGATCTGGATTACTTAGAGTGGAGCACTTCACTTGTGTAGACCTACATGATCTTATTGTAGGTTGATTGTAAGGGCTTGGGTCCACCTTGTATTGTTTCCCCTCCCTTACCTCTTATATATAGAGAGTACAGGGGATCCACCTTTTTGAGAATATCTTATCACATTCATTCATAAAGGGGGGTTTTTAATTGTGAAAAATAAGGTCAATATATTGTAGGGAGCGGGGAATATGCTATATGGGGGGTTATAGTCATTGGGGGGTTATAAAAAGGGGTTTGTATTAAAAATAAGGAATATATCATAAAAATAAGGTTTTTTTTAATTGGAAATATGTATTGGGAGGGGAGCTCAACAAAATGAGTTTTGTAAGTAATTATCAATATCTAGTGAAAACATGGGTATTCTTTAATATCCCATGAACGAAGGCACTATTACATGGTTTCACTAAGTCAACACACTATGATAGAGAGAGGAAGGAGAGAGTCCTCATTCATATCATTGTGTCCATCCTTATTTCATTCTTGTGTAGAGATGTGATCTAGAAAAGCATGCGTACCAATCTTCCTTCTCTCTCCTAATATTCATTTGTACTTGGTTGCTCTCTCTCTCTCTCTCTCTCTCTCTTGCAATTGCTAGGGTTTCATGGTCTTCTTGGAGCATCTTGGAGTCTAGGGTTAGTATTTCATCCCTTGGAGTTTTGAGATTATAGTTTTGTGACAAAACACTAGAGTGTATTTGGTAACAAAGAAGAGAAGAGGATGTCTTGCCTTGGAGGACTTGTTTGAGGGATTTTTGCATGATGTAATTCCTTGTTGAGATAGGGTTTTCATTGTTTTACCTAGATATGGTTTTGGAGAACTAGTGGACTGTACTATCCTTGTGATAAAGATATGGTATGTACAATCACTTCAGCCTTTGTATAATAATGAAGTTCTCAACTATCCACAACTTCTGTAAATTGCAAATTTTATTTCCAACCATGCATGTTCTTCATGAATTGTAATTTATAGCTATACATGTCTTTCTAATTTGACATAAATAAAGGGCAATTTTGTTGAGTGATTTGACATCATAATTGAAGAAATTAAGGGTTGTTTTACTGTTGTCATAACTGCTATGAAGTGAGCTTTCAAATCTGGTCTATACACAATAAGATTTCCCTAGAGGGCTGGAACCTATCAAGACACTTTGGTATCTTTTCTCCTTGGATTGCTTAGAAGATTAGAATGTTAAGAAGTGAAATATTGTTTTCTTTCCACTTTTGTTTTGTTATATATTTCATAACATCCCTAAGGATGAAAATTCACAGGTTTAAACCTCTAGTCAAATAGGTGAAATTTCAGAATTCCAAATTACGAGAAATTTCCACGTGGTATCAAAGCTTTTGTGGCTAAGATCACTCTAGGTGTAAGAGGGAGATTGTATTTTAGTTGGAGATTACATAGGATAGTGTTGGCAGGAAACAACTCTCTCAAATTCTTTTTACTTTGATTGAATAAAATTGATCAATTCTCTTTTATAATTTATAACAAAATTATTTAAGAGTGCCTTCAGAATCTTTGATTTTGAAGGTACTCTCAATCACAAGGGAGAATCTGATCAAAATAAGTTCAGGGAATACTTTTGCTTCAGGCTTGGTGTTTTACAATTTGATTATCTAGCAGTTGTTAAAATATGATCAATTTTCATTACTATTTCATATGATTATATAACTGATGTGTTGCTTATTATTATTATTTGTTGATTCACAATGCTTGAATTGAATTTTATAATTTTTCGTTTTGTTTTTTTCCTATTAAATTCCTTTTATTTTATCTTTTATTTTTTTTGTGAAATCTTTGAGATATGATTTTTTATGGCTAAGTTACATGTTTATATATATTTGCTTAGGGTTGATTAATTTATTTTATTATATATTTTAACCCTTGGTAAATGTTCATGTTATAATGGTCATATATAAGCCATGTTTTAATTTTGTAAATAAATAAACTTAGTATTGCAAGTATAATTTTAATCTTTGCTTTTGATTTCATGTCGAACTAATAAATCCAAAATCTTATGTGACGATCATAATGAAAATTGAAATTAATTGAATAATCTTCATCACAATGGTTTAATGGTTTGAATAAATATTTTATGTTATATGGATTCATCGTGCTAAATCTGACTTAATCATAAGTTAAATCATTATGAACTTAGCTTTGAAATAATTGCTCTATGGTTTTATTTGCATAGGGTTTGATGATTTCATCAATTCTATAAACCCTATGAATTCTAACGTTTCATAAGGCTTCCTATCACTCTAGCTGATAGTTCATCTAGTTCCACGTATTGACTTAATTATGACGAAATTTAGTGCTTGAGATGAATGGATTTGACATGATTTTGTACAAAGTTTAACACCTGTAGATTTTCATGCTTTGAATTGATAACCTAGTACTCTATCTCGTATCAATATGATTCTGAATTGACAGTCTTTTTGATGATGCATTATGATTTGTTTTCAGAATTATGATTTCGCATATCAGATCATTATGTTGGAATTGATTTTATTAGAGTTATGACAGTCATGCACTTATTCAGGGTTTCAATTTTGAAGCATGTGAGGGTTTTCAACATGCTAGATGAACTGTTTATACCCATTCCTTCTGTGTTCACAACACCCTTTAACCCTTCGTCCAAAGAAGAACAGGTAATTAAGCTTCTGGCACCTCTGAGTCGTTTTGAAGTTTCAGGACCAGAAATGTTGGAAATGGATCGTGAAGCTATGGCCTTATTTGAAAAGATTGGTTGGAAACCATTCTTTTGGAGTTTCAATGGCCATAAAGAAGAAGTCACTAGACAGTTCGCGCTATCCTTTGATGGGAATACCGCTCAAATTGGTGACTTATAGTTAGTTGTGGATGAAGAGTTTATTTCCAAGGCCCACGAAGCTTCCTCGGCGTGGAGAAAGCTGGTTTAAAGGAGCGAAAATAGACAAGAATAAATTTAAACAGTTTCTTCTTCCATTATCCAAAGATGATGCACATCTTAAACTCTGGTTTCCAGTCAAATATTTGAAGCCTCAGTGGTGTCTCCCTTTTCAGGTTATTTCCAGGTATATTTCTTGCGATGGTCGTTAATCAAATGTTCATTTATACCATCTCAGGATTTTAATGGCTTTAACTGGTTTGAAATTGAACTTACCTTATTTCCTGCTTCATAGTCTACATAAAATAGTCGTAACAGTCCAACAAACTACTGTGACTCAAATTCATAGTTTATTTCATTATGGCCTGATTAAAATTTTGGTTCAGTATCAATTAGCCACGATGAGCAGAACATGGGATGAGTTTTTAAGGGATAATGGTTTTGGGTTAACCAGTTTTTGGCCTACTTGCTTACCCAAGACTTGTATTAAATGAAGGAGGCCTTTGGGAAAAGAAGTAAATGAAGAGTCTGACCCTATAGCTAACCATGAAGGGCTTGATAAACTCTGTAGGGTAGCTGAAATTGAAGAGTTTAATGCTTCAAACCCTCTTGAGCAACCCAAGGAAAAAAATGAAGTGAAAGACAAAGGTAAAATCTTGTTCAAACCTCACTCTATTAACTTATCCTTTGATATGCGTCCTAAGATAGTTTCAGGGGAGGGTAAGAATGAATTAAGGAGAGAAAAACTTGAAGATGACAATAAATCTCTTGAACTAGTTTTGGGAAAATCTGAAACAACAAGTCGAAGATTTACTCGAAGTATGGTAAGTCTTTCAATTACAAAGACTATGGAATAGAATAATGAACCTATCTTTGTTAAGGATGATAGTGAACAGGAGAATGATTCTCCTCCTCATGAAACCCCATTCAAAGAGTTTGAACATGAACAGAGCAGTAATAACGGTAATTCTGTGGATAATTAACCCTTATTGGCGCAACCAGAACATGAAGTTCAGTTTAAAACCACATCAAATAATGAGTGTTCATTAGAAGAAACTTTAAAGGCGGCACAACATTCAATTAAGCTTTCTCGACAACATAAGGATAAGCAGTTAAAAGAAGAAGAGGAAGCTCGCGTTATCTTGAAAATAGAGTTACAACAACATAAGAATGAGTTACTTTTGTGGGTGGATAGATGACAACATATGAAAGCAAAGAAGGACAGATATAAATCAGAGAAAAAATTGTTAGCTGAGTCAAATGAAACTTATTCCTAAAGAATGAAAAACGCTATGAAGAAAAAATCCTAAAACTCAAAGCTAAGCTATCAGAGGCAAGGAAAGCCATCAAACTACAAATCGCAACTTAACAATTTGTTCTGTTTGTTTTTATGATTTTGCTTGTGACAGGTAAATGAGCAATTTAATAAACATCCTACATAATCAAAGATTCCGTAGGATTGTTTTATATTTTTATTATCTTGTTATAATTTTAAACATAATTTAATGAGAAACTTATATTTTAACTGTTTGCTACAGGTGTACCTATGATATAAATGCATCAAATCTAATGGAGATGATTTTACTAACTGGTATGCGTTTTTGAAGCTGCTTTTGCGTTAATAGCTGGCATATATTTTGGATGGTTACACTCCATTTGCTGCATTAGAAGATCATTTTTTCAGGTGCCTCTTTTGGTGTAAATTGAGTCTTGTCGATAGTTGAAAGAATCTGGGGATGTTTATGATTTATCTTAATAGCTGTTAAGAAACTTTTTTTACTATTTTTAGATCCTATAATAACTCAAAAAAATAGTTAATCTTTTGATGTATATAAGTCCGGAAGAATTTCTAAGTGAGGCTGGATGGAGTATTGAAGAAAAGACTTATTGGAAATATACTACAGTTTCTGGTTTTTTATTACTCTACTGGATTTTTACCTTCGTGGATGATTGTGACTGGATTTCTCAAATTGGTATCATTGCTTGTTACTTTTTTTTTAATACTTAATATATATATTTCGATATATTGTTTTCTCACCTTACATTTTATGCAATTGTAGTGTGATATAATTGTGTTTATTATATAAAAATATACTCTGTTTGCACAATATTGATGTTTGATTGAAAGTATTACTGAGTCTAGTTAGTTGATATTTTTATTGATAATTGAGATTTAGTAACAATACATTTCATATTTATTTCTGATTTCATTTGTATTTTCTACAATGTTTTCATGAAAGAATATAATTCTGTTATTCAAATATTCAGTATTGAACATTAGTTATTGATTAATAGGACATCACAGAATAAATTAAAATAGTTTTTGATTTTAATTCTCTGTTGTGGTGCATATCCAACAAAGTGATTTTAGGATAATAATTTAGATATTTTCATTTGAATCATTATTATTTACCTCTTTGTTATTTTAAATCATTAATTGATAATTAATCTAGTTTTCCAAATCTCTCTCACTTGAGATAGGGTAGTTACTTAGTTTTTTTTTAGTTTGTTCTAGATAGTTATTAAATGATATTTAATTATATTAGTTGGTTTTAAGTTAAAATTAGCCCTTCAGTTTAAAAAAAAAAAAAAAAATTGAAAAACAAAACATCAAAACAACAGACTTTCATTAAGAAAGAAATTTTAGGATTATTTAAATTTTAAGAACTAATATTAAGGATAGATAAATTTTAGATTAACATAAGATACATTTTGCTGAGTTTTTATATCCTCCTTAAGAGGATAAATTCAGCTGGTAGCAGGAGACCATAACCTGGGAGATTTAGTCATTCCAAACACACCAAGGGCTGCTTTAAGTGCTTTGTGTGGACTGTTTCTCCTTAGTTGGCCCAGGTCAGAAAATCAGGCCAACAAATGGCGCTAGAAGGAGGGTCTGTTAATGATTAATGGCTGATAGAACTAATGATAAATATTCAACTAGCCAACAACCTCCATTACAATATGAAATTAGCAGATCGCCATTCATAGAAACTGTTAGGAGCATTCTTGAGCGTGACCATAATACATCTCCATTTACTCCTGAACAGAGTACTCAAACTTTAGAAGAATCACGTCATATTCTTACAAGAGCATATGCTCATCAACTTGGTTTAACACCAATAGACTATGGTTTACCCAGACAACAAAGACGTAATCCTCAATTGAATATAATTACTCAAGATTCAACAAAAGCTGATAGAACTCCAAGTTATCAAGCTAGAAGTCTTCATAGAGAAACTGCTAGAACAAATATTGTTAGAAGCTTGACTTCTGTAGGCGGTTTTGATCAACCACCTTCTCCTCTGGAATCACCACCGGATAGCCCAAGGTCATCTAATCAAGGGAGTTCTTTAGATTCTGAAGGAAGTCCTATGGCTGGAAACATACCTGTAGGAGGAGGAGGAGGTAACCCTCCACCTAACCCTCCACCTAACCCTCCACCTAATCCTCCACCTAACCCACAACTTCCTTGGTTAAGAACAACTGTTGTAGTTGTGCCTGGTGTACAACATCCTTTGCCGAAACATTTAGATAAACTTCTTTCGAAGTTTAATCTAGATAATAAAGAACCCACAGAGGTGCATGTAGATAAATTCATGTTAGCTGTTTAAACCATGAATGTTCAGCATGAAGACATAGTATGTCGTCTGTTACCTTTAACTTTTGAAGGGAAAGCATCTACTTGGTACTTTTCATTAGTCCAAGGGTCAATCACGAACTGGGATGAATTCAACAAAGATTTCCTAGATAAATTTGGCGAGGATAAAACACCTGCTCTTTTAGCTCTTGAATTATCTCGAATTAAAATGGAACCTAAAGAAAGAATTAAAGATTTTAATCAAATATTTCTCACCTTAAAAAATAAAATTCCCGTTGCTTCTCAACCACCTGAAGATATAATCATAGAAAATTATACTTCAGCTTTACCAAAATATCCTGGGATGTTTGTTAAGAGAGCTGGTAAAACAACACTTGTTGAAACTTTTGAGGAAGCCATTAAAGTTGAGAAGGATTCCATGTCTTATGAACTAGATAGAAGTGGAAAAGTTGATACTTTTCTTCATAAGAAAATTGAAAGACCTAATTCGGAAAAGGATAAGGCCTTTGATGTAGAACAATTGCAAAATGCTATTCGGGTGTTAACTAATGAAGTTGTAGGATTAAAGAAAACTAATTCTGAAACTTCCTCTTCTAGAGGGTATTTCAGAAATCAGTTTAGACAGAATCCTAACACTAATAATAAAACAAGTTTACCCCCTAATATAGCAGTAAATGAAGAAATTTTCAATACTATTCGAGCAGTCTTATCTTTATCCGAAACTCCCTCAAATCAAGAAACTGTAGATAATGAAGAGGAAGAGGAAATTGAAAATGAAGAAGAATTGGAAGAACCTCAACAAGTAGATGGTCATTTTTGGGACAGTCTAGTAAAATATTATGAAGGTAGAAGTCCTCCTTCAGGACAACAAGCCTATAATACTCGTAGTAGAATATTCGCAAATACTCTTGGAGCATCATCAAGTTCTACCCCGAGTAACGATAATAACAATTCTCAACCTAATAAACAGACTCAATCTGTTAAACAAACTCAACCTGTGAGGATTTCTCAGCCTATCCAAAGTGCTCCGAAGTTAGATTTACAATATGACATAATTGAAGATCTAAAAAAGACACATGCAAATATTAGTATGTATGATCTTCTTCAAATTTATCCAATGCCTAATAGTCCCATTATAAACCCTGCCATGAGTTCAATAATTCCTAATGCTAAGCAAAATATAGTTGCTAATAATTCGAATAGTTATTTAACACTTATTGATAAAGGAAAATCAGCAGCTGATAAAGCTTCACTAATAGGAAAAAATTCAAAATCAACAACCCCTCCGTTCCTTCTTACCTTCGAGATTTTTAATAGGAACGTTCACAATTGCATGGTTGATTCTGGAGCATCTTCTAATTTAATGCCTTTATCTGTGTGCAAAAGGTTGAATGGAAAGTATGTTCCATCAAATTCAACTCAACTAGATAGAACGAATGTGAGGGTTGTGGGAGAAATGAAAGATGTTCTAGTCAGGATTGCTTGTAATCCTTCAGTTTTTCAAATTATAGATATTGTGGTTGTAGACATTCCTGATGCATATGGGTTGATTTTGAGTAGGGATTGGTCTCAACAGTTGAATGGATTTTTTGCTACAGATTGGTCAACCTTATGGTTACCTAAGAATGGAAAATCAAATCAAATTAAGATAAACAGAGAAAGATATTTGAAACATACGGTGACAGAATTACATGATCCCAGTGAACCGGTTTTATTTTCAGATTCTATAATGGGGAATTACATGTATGAACTTGGGTTCGGAAATTTTAAATCTGAAAAATTTTGCTTTCTCTGATAAAAAACAACAATCAGAAATTCTAAATGTTACAACTATTTCTCATGATTCTTCATTTAAAGAAATTGTAAATAATATAGATAGTCATAATTATGTAAATATTATTGAAAGTAAAGTAGTTGTAAATAGTTCTACTTGGACTTTATATTTTGATGGGTCAAAATATAAAGAAGGAGCAGGAGCTGGTTACATGTTAATTGATCCTAATGGAAACAAAATGTGTATAGCATGTAGGCTTGAATTTAATTGTACAAATGATACTGTAGGAATATGAAGCTCTAATTTAGGGTTTGAAAGAAGCAATTGATTTGGATATTAAAGTTCTAGTTGCATATGGTGATTATGAAATCATCGTCAGGCAAGTCCGTAATTCTATTCACTGCATTTATGAACATTTGCAGAATTATCAACGAGAGGTGTGGAATCTCATTTCACATTTTGATGCATTCAATATAATGTCAGTTCCAAGATTCCAGAATCAAGAGGCATATTTATTAGCAATTGTAGCATCAAAATTGATTCCATCTTAGATTTTACACCTGATTTCTTTTCAGTTGAATTAATTTTTAGGCTTTCTATACCAGATAATATCTTTAACTGGAGTGTTTTTTATAATGATTTGTAGGTGTTGGATTTCTTAACAAATGACGATACTTTTAAAGATTCAGCCATTGATGAAGTCACACATGATGAAAATTTGCGGGATTTTATGGTAATAAATGATTTTTGTTCAATTGAAAAAGCTTTTGAGAAGGTAAAACCGATTCCCAACTCAATTCTAAGGTTAGAAATTTGTTTTGATCTTCAGGATAAATTTAAATATGTTCCTAATTGTAAAACCAATAGTTCACAAATGAAATATGAAACTATAAATCTAGGAACAAAGCTTAATCCTCAAACTGTGAATTTAGGAATAGATTGCACTCCTACGGAAAAATCAGCATTCATAAAACTATTTAAAGAATTCAAGGATGTTTTTGCATGGACATACGACGATTTAAAAACCTTCAATCCACAAGTCATGCAACACATTATTCCAATAAAACAAGAATCAAAACCTTTGCAATAGAAACTTAGAAAGTATCATCCGTCACTAGAACCAACAATTAAGAAGGAATTAAATAAACTTTTAGCTACTAGGATTATTTTTCTTATTCTTCATACTCAGTGGGTAGCTAATTTGGTTCTAGTTAGGAAGAAAAATGGTGATATTCGACTATGTGTTGATTTTCAAAATCTTAATAAATCTTCTGAAGAAGATAATTACCCGGTTCCTCCCATGGAACAAGTCCTTGAGAAAGTCTCTGGGTCTGAGATACTATCACTTCTTGATTCCATTTCTTGGGATATAACCAAATATTGGTTTCCCCAGATGATCAACTGAAAAAAACCTTTAGAACTCCATGGGGAACATACGCTTACAGAAATATGTCCTTTGGGTTAATCAATGCTAGGGCAACTTTTCAAAGAGAAATGGATATTTCTTTTAGAAGGTTAATTAATCATTCAATTGTTGTCTATCTAGACGACGTCATTGTATTTTCTAAGTGTCGACATGATCATATTAATCATCTTGGAAAAGTATTTGAACGTTGTAGGAAATTTGGAGTTTCTTTAAATCCAAAGAAAACAATATTTGCGGTTACAGAAGGTATTTTATTAGGCTGTGTGGTTTCAAAACATGGGATCATGATTGATCCTGAACCAACCCAAGCCATCTCAAAAATAACTTACCCTTCTAGCAAAAAAGCAATGCAATCGTTTCTTGGTAAAATAAACTTTGTTAGGAGATTTATCCCCAATTTTTCAGAAATCATCCGTCCTTTACAAAAAATGATTAAGAAGGATGCTATTTTTCACTGGGGACAAACTGAAAAAGAATCTTTCGAGAGAATTTTAGAAGCCATTTCAGAAGATCCTAGTCTTTTGAGCCCGGATTTTAACAAAGACTTCATATTGTACACTTTTGCTTCTGACATATCATATGCAGCAGTCTTAACTCAACTAAATCAACAAAATAGTGAAGTACCAATTTCTTTGATGAGCTCAAATTTTAAAGGTGCTGAACTTAACTACCACGAGGTTGATAAGAAAGCTTTTGTTGTTTTCAAAGCTGTCAAACACTTTCATCCATATTTATTGAAATCAAGAACTAAAGTGATAGTTCATTTCCCTTCAGCCAAAAATATGTTGGTACAGAGAGATTTGGGTGAAAAAAGAGCACCATGGATGACAGCTCTTCAAGAGTATGACTTGGAAATTAAACCTTCAACAGTAGTCAAGGGTCAAGGATTATGTAAACTTGTTGTTGAAGCATCTCATCTACCTAATAACAATCCTGAACCTGTCATTGATGAAGTCTTACTAAACAGGGAAATTTACTTTTATCCTCCACCACAAGATTCTTGGTACACAGATTTAAGGACACTTCTGGAACAGGAACTGCTCCTGATTGACTTGAACCAAGAAAAAGGAGAGCACTTAGATTTAAATCTGCTCCTTATTTGCTAATTGATAATATTCTTTTTAGGAGAAATTCATATGGTGTTTTACTTCGATGCTTAGACAAAGATGAAACAGAAGTGATTTTGAAAGAATTACATTTTGGACCAGCAGGTGGTCATTTTAGTGGAGAAACTATAGCACATAAGATTCTTAGGGCTGGTTATTATTGGCCTCCTTTATTCTGAGATTCTTATGCTTTTGTCAGGAAATGTCAAGAATGCCAACTTGCTGCAGGTAGGGTTAAGAAGTTTGCTTTTCCTTTACAACCTGTTTCAGTAGAAAGGCCTTTTTAGCAATGGGGTATTGATACAGTAGGACCAATAAACCCTCCTTCCTCTATGTAACACAAATACATTATAACTACAACTGATTATTTTACCCGCTGGGCAGAAGCTACACCTTTAAGGGTTGTAAACACCAATCAGGTTATCTTATTTTTAGAATATTTTATCATAACGAGATTTGGTGTTCCAAATTCCCTTGTTTTTGATAATGCCTCATATTTTTCATCAGTTGAGTTAACTCAATTTTCCTTAGAGAAAGGTATAAGGGTTATATATTCAGCTAATTATCATCCTCATGGAAATGGTTTAGCAGAATCAACAAATAAAAACTTGTTGAAAATTCTTAAAAGAACTATTTTAGTTCACCATCGTGACTGGAACACAACGTTGTTTAATGCTCTTTGGGCAGACAGAGTAACTCCTAAAGATTCAATAGGTAACTCACCTTTCTTCCTGGTTTATGGAACAGAGGCCATTTTACCACCAAATTTATTTTTACCTTCTTTACAGTTAGCCCAGTCTGTTTAGGATGAGGATTGTCTAGCTATGGAGAAGAGGATTAACACTTCAATAAAACTAGAGGAGGAAAGAGACAGGTCAAAACAACATTTCATAAAACATCAACAAATTGTTAAGTCCTGGTTTGATCAATCCTCAAGTTCTAACCAAGAGTTCCAGGTGGGGGGCTTAGTGTTAAAATGGGACAAAGCCCATGAGGAGAAAGGAGATCATACCAAGTTCCAAAAAATTTCGTTAGGCCCATTTGTCATTGCTGAGAAGATAGGTCCAATCACTTTTCATTTAGAAGGTCAATTCAAAACATTTCCAGTAAATGGATTGATCTTAAAAAAATATTTTTGCTGACTTTTTCAGGCTCTGAATCTGTATATGAGCTTGTTTATTGTACAGTTTTTATTCTCTTATTTTCAACCAGTTTCTGTTTGTAAATAATTTTGTTTAAATTTCAAGAATTTTCTGTATATATTATTATCATAAAATTTTATAAAATTGTTGATATTTTGTACAATCGTTTATCAAACGGAATTATGATAAATTCCTAATTCTTATGTACATTCAAATTTCATTTGATGTGTGTATAAATACTCTTGAAACTTATTTTTGATTTTCTTAAATTAAGAATTGATAGATTCTTCTAGTCAAGAATTAATCTGTCAATTATTTGTACATAAGAGTGTCAAATCTCTATATATATGTTTTAAGATAATCAGTCGCTAATGTACATATGTTGTTGAGAGGACATTTGTAAATAAATAAGTCCTGTGGCTTAAACCCAGTTTGTTCATTAGTTTGAAATTATGGTATTAGACTAAGTCTTTTAATAATTGGTTTAGAATGATCAGAGTTTCTTAAAGTTTGTTAAGAACCTATCATTATTTGAAAACATTTGTAAATATTGTTTAGATTATCCCTCATTCACCTATTTCTTTTGATAGTTAGGATGGCTGACTAATGTCTTTTTCAAAACTTTGTACTTTGAAAAATCTTTATGGATTTCTATCATCAGTCATTTCTTTTAAAGTTGTTTACAATCTAGAAAAAATTTAGATCTATTCCATTCAATAAAATTCTAAAGTTTAAAATAAGAGACGAAAGGTCTTAGTAATAAGCCGATTCGATCAGGATCATAAATATCATCGGTATGACATTATTAGGAAACTGATAATGGCTCTTGGTCGTAAGGTCAAGAGGTAAGGGGTCTCATCACGAGCTAGCTGATTCATTTTCTGGTGATATTAGTGACTGACATTACCATTTGGTTACCATGCTAGGTAGAGGTATCCTATTTTATAAAACTTAAACTTTCAAACTCAATAAAGCGAAACATAACTTTGATTGAAGAATAGGAGGTCTCATCACGAGCCAGCCTAATCATGATCATCAGTGCTGTCTAGTATAGCTTCATTTCTGATCATCAGAGTGATGGCTCTTGGTCAAAAGATCAAGAGACAAGAGGTCTCATCACGAGTTGGCTTGCTTATTCTAGGCAGTTCTTGTGAATGATACTATCACATCAGGTTATCATGCCTAGATAGTCGTCTTCAGACAAAGAAATTGTTTCTGATTTTTTGTTTTTGATTAAAAAAAAAAATCATTATATTCATGGAACAGATTCTACAAATTTATCAGTGAAGTAGATTCCTATATCTTATACTGATGGTTTAGATTATCATTACTATGAGTACTTTGTTTTGACTAGGATATTCTTAAGCTTATCTTTAACAAAATCCTTATTTACAAAGATGGGATAATTCTGAATTATACTTGCGAATATAAATCAGATAATGGTTTTTATTAGAATGAGAATTTTTTATTGTTTTGAATAGATTTTAAGATTTTGTTTATACCGTCATTTGAAAATTGTATGAGCAAAGATAATTGGTTCGCTCAGGTCATCGCCATTTGCTGGCAGGCAACAACTCTCTCAAATTCTTTTTACTTTGATTGAATAAAATTGATTAGTTCTCTTTTTATAATTTATAACAAAATTATTTAAGAGTGCCTTCAGAGTCTTTGATTCTGAAGGTACTCTCAATCACAAGGGAGAATCTGATCAAAATAAGTTTAGGGAATACTTTTGCTTCAGGCTTGGTGTTTTACAATTTGATTATCTAGCACCTCTTAAAATATGATCAATTTTCATTACTATTTCATATGATTATATAACTGATGTGCTGCTTATTATCATTATTTGTTGATTCACAATGCTTGAATTGAATTTTATAATTTTCGTTTTGTTTGTTTCCTATTAAATTCCTTTTATTTTTATTTTTTTTGTGAAATCTTTAAGATATGTTTTTTTATGGCTAAGTTACATGTTTATATATATTTGCTTAGGGTTGATTAATTTATTTTATTATATATTTTAACCCTTGGTAAATGTTCATGTTATAATGGTCATATATAAGCCATGTTTTAATTTTGTAAATAAATAAACTTAGTATTGCAAGTATAATTTTAATCTTTGCTTTTGATTTCATGTCGAACTATTAAATCCAAAATCTTATGTGATGATCATAATGAAAATTGAAATTAATTGAATGATCTTCATCACAATGGTTTAATGCTTTGAATCAATATTTTATGTTATATGGATTCATCATGCTAAATCTGACTTAATCATAAGTTAAATCATTATGAAATTAGCTTTGAAAGAATTGCTCTATGGTTTTATTTGCATAGGGTTTGATGATTTCATCAATTCTATAAACTCTATGAATTCTAATGTTTCATAAGGCTTCCTATCGCTCTAGCTGACAGTTCATCTAGTTCCACGTATTGACTTAATTATGACGAAATTTAGTGCTTGAGATGAATGGATTTGACTCAATTTTGTACAAAGTTTAACACCTGTCGATTTTCATGCTTTGAATTGATAACCCAGTACTCTATCTCGAATCAATATGATTCTGAATTGACAGTCTTTTTGATGATGCATTATGATTTGTTTTCGGAATTATGATTTCGCATATCAGATCATTATGTTGGAATTGATTTTATTAGAGTTATGACAATCATGCACTTATTAAGGGTTTCTATTTTGAAGCGTGTGAGGGTTTTCAACATGCTAGATGAACTGTTTATACCCATTCCTTCTGTGTTCACAACACCCTTTAACCCTTCGTCCAAAGAAGAACCGGTAGTTAAGCTTATGGCACCTCTGAGTCGTTTTGAAGTTTTAGGACCAGAAATGTTGGAAATGGATCCTTAAGGTATGACCTTATTTGAAAAGATTGGTTGGAAACCATTCTTTTGGAGTTTCAATGGCCATAATGAAGAAGTCAATCGACAGTTCGTGCTATCCTTTGATGGGAATACCGCTCAAATTGGTGACTTACAGTTAGTTGTGGATGAAGAGTTTATTTCCAAGGCCACAAAGCTTCCTCGGCGTGGAGAACGCTGGTTTAAAGGAGAAAAAATAGACAAGAAGAAATTTAAACAGTTTCTTCTTCCATTATCCAAAGATGATGCACATCTTAAACTCTGTTTTCTAGTCAAATATTTGAAGCCTCAGTGGTGTCTCCCTTTTCAGGTTATTTCCAGGTATATTTCTTGCGATGGTCGTTACCCAAATGTTCATTTATACCATCTCAGGATTTTAATGGCTTTAACTGGTTCGAAATTGAACTTACCTCATTTCCTGCTTCATAGTCTACATAGAATGGCCATAACAGTCCAACGAACTAATGTGAATCAAAGTCATAGTTTATTTCATTATGGCCTGATTAAAATTTTGGTTCAGTATCAATTAGCCATGATGAGCAGAACATGGGCTGAGTTTTTAAGGGATAATGGTTTTGGGTTAACCGGTTTTTGTCCTACTTGCTTACCCAAGACTCGTATTAAACGAAGGAGGCCTTTGGGAAAAGAAGTAAATGAAGAGTCTAACCCTGTAGCTAACCATGAAGGGCTTGATAAACTCTGTAGGGTAGCCGAAATTGAAGAGTTTAATGCTTCAAACCCTCCCGAGAAACCCAAGGAAAAAAATGAAGTGAAAGACAAAGGTAAAAGCTAGTTCAAACCTCGCTCTGATAACTTATCCTTTGATACGCATCCTAAGACAGTGTCAGGGGAGGGTAAGAACGAATTAAGGAGAGAAAAACTCGAAGATGACAATAAATCTCTTGAACCAGTTTTGGGAAAATATGAAACAACAAGTTGAAGATTTACTTGAAGTATGGTAAGTCTTTCAATTCCAAAGACTATGGAACATAATAGTGAACCTATCTTTGTTAAGGATGATAGTGAACAGGAGAATGATTCTCCTCCTCATGAAACCCCATTCAAAGAGTTTGAACATGAACAGAGCAGTAATCACGGTAATTCTATGGATAATTCACCCTTATCGACGCAACCAGAACATGAAGTTCAGTTTAAACCCACATCGAATGATGAGTGTTCATTAGAAGAAACTTTAAAGGCGGCACAATAGTCAATTAAGCTTTCCTGACAACATAAGGATAAGCAATTAAAAGAAGAAGAAGAAGCTCGTGTTATCTTGAAAACACAGTTACAGCAACAAAAGAATGAATTACTTTTGTGGGTGGATAGATGGCAACATATGAAAGCAAAGAAGGATAGATATAAATCAGAGAAAAAATTGTTAGCTGA
The DNA here is from genome assembly GCA_001517045.1 of Pseudotsuga menziesii. Classification (NCBI taxonomy): domain Eukaryota; kingdom Viridiplantae; phylum Streptophyta; class Pinopsida; order Pinales; family Pinaceae; genus Pseudotsuga; species Pseudotsuga menziesii. The sequence continues at coordinate 722,784 of LPNX011202754.1, read as the reverse complement.
GTCAAATGAAAAATTCCTGAAGAATGAAAAACACTATGAAGAAAAAATCCTAACACTCAGAGCTAAGCTATCAGAGGCAAGGAAAGCCATCAAGCTACAAATTGCAACTTAACAATTTGTTCTGTTTGTTTTTATGATTTTGCTTGTGACAGGTAAATGAGAAATTTAATAAACATCCTACATAATCGAATATTCAGTAGGATTGTTTTATATTTTTATTATCTTGTTATAATTTTAATCATAATTTAATGAGAAACTTATATTTTAACTGTTTGCTACAAGTCTACCTATGATATAAATGCATCGAATCTAATGGAGATGATTTTGCTAACTGGTATGCATTTTTGAAGCTGCTTTTGCGTTGATAGCTAGCATATATTTTGGATGGTTACGCTCCATTTGCTGCATTAGAAGATCATTTTTCCAGGTGCCTCTTTTGGTGTAAATTGAGTCTTGTCGATAGTTGAAAGAATCTGGGGATGTTTATGATTTATCTTAATAGCTGTTAAGAAACTGTTTTTACTAGTTTTAGATCCTATAATAACTCAAAAAAATAGTTAATCTTTTGATGTATATAAGTCCAGAAGAATTTCTAAGTGAGGGTGGATGGAGTATTGAAGAAAAGACTTACTGGAAATATAATACAGTTTCTGGTTTTTTATTACTCTACTGGAGTTTTACCTTCGTGGATGATTGTGACTGGATTTCTCAAATTGGTATCATTGCTTGTTACTTTTTTTTGAATACTTAATATATATATTTCGATATACTGTTTTCTCACCTTACATTTTATGCAATTGTACTGTGATATAATTGTGTTTATTATCTGAAAATATACTCTGTTTGCACAATATTGATGTTTGATTGAAAGTATTACTGAGTCCAGTTAGTTGATATTTTTATTGATAATTGAGATTTAGTAACAATACATTTCATATTTATTTCTTCTTTCATTTGTATTTTCTACAATGTTTTCATGAATAAATATAATTCTGTTATTCAAATAATCAGTATTGAACATTAGTTATTGATTAATAGGACATCACATAATAAATTAAAATAGTTTTCTATTTTAATTCTCTATTGTTGTGCATATCCAACAAAGTGATTTTAGGATAATAATTTAGATATTCTCATTTGAATTATTATTATTTACCTCTTTGTTACTTTAAATCATTAATTGATAATTAATCTAGTTTTCCAAATCGTTGTCAGCTGAGATAGGGTAGTTACTTCATTTTTTTTAGTTTGTTCTAGATAGTTATTAAATGATATTTAATTATATTAGTTGGTTTTAAGTTAAAATTAGCCCTTCAATTTTAAAAAAAAATTGAAAAAAAAAACATCAAAACAACAGACTTTCATTAAGAAAGCAATTTGAGGATTATTTAAATTTTAAGAACTAATATTAAGGATAGATAAACTTTAGATTAACATAAGATACATTTTGCTGAGTTTTTATATCCTCCTTGAGAGGATAAATTTAGCTGGTAGCAGGAGACCATAACCTGTGAGATTTAGTCAGTCCAAACACACCGAGGGCTGCTTTAAGTGGTTTGTGTGGACTATTTCTCCTTAGTTGGCCCAGGTCAGAAAATCAGGCCAACAGATAGGTGATTGACCTTGTTGAATTTGTTGGGTGTGAGACCCTAGGTTTCTTAGGAGAAGCACCTTGATCCCTGGAAGGGTTGCTTCTTCTTCATATTACATATTTTTCAAAGTAGTTATGGCTTTGGTATCTTTATTTTCCTCTAACATTGTGTCTGGTGTTGGATGGTATGTGTACATTGGAGCTTCAAGACATGACATATGGAAATTATTTATTTAGCAGGATTTGAGAGCAAGAGGGTGGTATGAGCATGGAACTTGTTGCTGCTACCTATCATGTTAGAGGACTTGACTCCATCTCCTTCCAAACACCTACATTTGATGTTCATGAGCAGAGTGATGTTTTGTTCCTTATTGGATTGGAGAATCTTCATTCAATATCTTCTATAGTAGATCTTCATTGTATGGTCATGTTTGATGCTCAGGAGGTCAACTTTCGAAGAAAAAAATAGGTTGTGGAAAAAGGGATTCGTATTGGAGGTCTTTACAGGTTGCAGACAGATCCAGTGAAGCATGGTTGTTTGGTACATGACAATACCAAGTTGTCTGATTTATGGAAGAAGAATATTGGTCACTTACATTATGGGGTGCTTCCTGTTTTGAAGAATTTAGTACAAGGGTTATCAACCTTCAAGATAATGAAAGGAGGTGTCTACGAAGTATGTACTCTTAGTCAACACATCAAGGTTGTTTTCCCTAACAGTGAGCATAGATCAAGAGGGAGCCTTCATTTAATACATTCATATGTGTGTGGAACCTATGTCTTCTTCCTCCTCAACAAGTAGTTATTATTATGTCACTTTTATTGTTGATTTTCTTACAGGACCTAGATATATTCTTTCAGGACTAAAGATGGAGTGTTTAACAAGGTCATGGAGTTCAAGGCCTTGGTTTAATATAAGAAAGGAATATAGATCAAAGTACTTCTATTTATAAATGGAGGAGAGTATATCTTTGCAAAGTTTGATTATTTATGTGGGGAGCCTAGTATCAAAAGGGAGTTGATTGTATCTTACAACCTGTTACCCCCATTTTTGCATGGGTTTCTTTGAATGCAGTAAAGAGGTTTGGGCAGTATGTCTCGACATTGTAAGAGGCCTTCAAGGAACCACGGGCACACAACAGTAGAGGGATTGATTTTTTCCATCAAACAACCCTAAAAATAAGTTATGGGCCCTTGCCAATATTTAAAACATAAACAACAACAAAATATGAAGTGTGTTGTGGCAGTTTGTTGAAATAAATAAGTGTAAAACATATCTGGAATATTATTTAATCATCAGTGAAAGCATCACTTGAAGTTATAAGCATACAATAGTAGTAAGAGTGTCCTTTTATCACACTTACATCATATTGTAGACCCTTGGAGGCAACACCTAGTAGAATTATCATATTGTGTTGAGGATGCATCCCTTGAGGGTATATTGAGGCTTGTTTCTATCCCTATGGTAGCCAAGAATCCTGTAGCAGCTAAGCTGGACCCTCCATCAATAGTCTCTTGTTCTATGGAGATTCCCTGTCGTGAAGTAACCTACATCCTGGGTGAGACAATGTTCAACTCTACATTCAGTTAAAGGAAGGTGCTTCATCCCGTGGAGCTCGACTGTAGGTTCATTGTTTTTATGGAGAGAATCTTCTCCTAGACTCAGACTGCGTCCATCCTACAAAGGATACCTGGAAATAATAAGAAGGAGAAGATCATAGGTTTGTAAGGAAAAATTCACCATCAGGTGTGACATGAGGGTAGTTCTTAGCCACAATTTTCAAGTTATAATCATTTGTTGCAACCAAATTCTCATTTCAGTGTACCTTTATTTGTGCCCTAGAACACCAAGTCAACTTTTGTTTACATCTGCCATATACTATTTGGAAGTGACGTTCATGCAGATTTATGAATCCCTTTGATGGATGAGCTTGTCTGTCTTGTGTTTTTTCTTTTCTTTTTTTACACAGGAAAAATACAACTTGCTATTTAGTGAATCAAAGCTGTTTACATCCATACATAAAGTAGAAGGATTGATCACACTTGTCCAACCATATCACAAAATGTTACTACCAACTACAAAACTTCCAATTAAACTATGCAATATATAGTTCCAAAAACAAGTTCATACTAAAAACTAACCATCTAGTCAAAAGAATACAACTAGCTAACTCTTCAGTTCCAGTCTATCATGGGTTCATGAGAAAACTATATACAGGAACCATTAAAACATACTCAAAACAGGAATTGATATAACATACTCAAAACAATATCAACAAATATTCAAGGATCCAGAAGCATGCAACACCTCATCTCTAATATATTCAACATAAAGACGTCCCTCCAACCACTAGGTCAAAATAGTATAACCAACAAAAATTTCATCTCAAGCCTATCATGGCTTCATGGGAAAACTATATACATGAACTACTAAAACATACTGAAAATAGGAACTATTATAACATACTGAAAACAATGCTATAACATACTCAAAACAAGATAAAAAAAGATATTCAATGAGCCAGAAGCATGCATCACCCCATCTCCGATATCTTCAACATAAAGACATCCCTCCATATCCCCAATAACTAACTTGGAGATACTATTAGATTCATCATTGAATTCCCTATATATATCTCAGAATGCGATATAATTGAACTCAACGATCAGATATATGATCCTCCTCATCAAATGACTCAAGGACATTGAGTGATGTGCCTACCCTTATGGATTATTGCATAAGGACATAGGATGAAATTCCTTGTAGGAAAGTGGACGATGATTATTGGGGTTTCATTGCTTTATGTATCATCAATATTGACCTAATTCATGAAGGGTTTCTCGTTTATCCTTTTCATTTCATCATCATACACCTAGGGTTGGGGAAGCATTCAACATTCTTGAAGATTTGATTGATGAGAATGTCTATTTTACATGGTATTTCATGTAGATCCCCCTTCTTTGACACCCTTGGCGTTTGTGGCCTTGTGTTCATGAGGTTAATGCTATGTGGACATAGGTTTTTGACTTCATGTGTCTAGTGGACAACTTTTGGTGTCTTTTCAACCCCTTTGGTGGAGGTTGCTTAATAGGCAAGTTACCTTCAAAACTTCAAAACTTGTGTTGCTAAGGTTATTCTAAATTTCACCTAGTGTTCCAAAGCTTGGTATTAGTAATCCTATTAGGGGAGCCCCTCTTGAGCTAGAGAAAATTTGGCCTAAAGTGGAAGGGAAAGTCATTAAGCTGACAATGGGTGATTGTTTTTAAAATTTGCTTCTCAATCATACATCGTGGATACATGAATTTACCATACGCGTACAATTTGAACGATAACACAATCCACAGCATAATGAGGTTTTTTAGAGGAAGATCAACTCTATTCTTGACAGTACTTTCATTCATGACATGGATTTTCCCTTTTGTTTTTGGGTTGAGGATTGCACCACAACCATGTATCTCCTTAATAGGTGTACACATAAAATCTTGAAGGGCACGATCCTTGAGGATGGATTCACTAGTGTGAAATCATCTCTCATCTTCATGTGTTTGGGAGTCCAATTTATATTCATGTGCTTGAGTGTAATATCCCCTCTGCTACCTCGATTCTTTTACAATAAAAAATACGAAGGTAAATGTATAAAGTGCAACTTCCTGATGAGAAGCTCAAGGCCAAGGGCTCAATGGTAATAGCACCGTAAGTATTATTGTGAATTCCCTAAGTTATAATTTTATTTTGTAGACTTAGGAGACTGAAGGTCTTGACTCAACTAAACGATGGGGACACAAATCCACTAGGGGAAAGTTTGAATGGATGGGAAGCCATGTGAGTTGATGACGGGTGTCATCTTGGTGCCGCGACAAATCGATGAAAGGTAAACTATGAGTGTTCACTGGAGGACCAAACTCATAGGTTCTTATTTAAGAGAAAGAAACTTGTTGTCGTAAGCCATTAGCGAATTCTTACGTCCTATAGGAATTCTCTAATGGCTTAAGACTTGTTTGATAACAAACCATCTTATCCTTATCATTGAGAGACATTACATTTTCCTAAGTAGAAAACTTGGAAACTATGTGATTATTAGTATTATAATATATGATTTTAAGTATAATACCACACACACACACATATAGAGAGAGAAATTGTGTGTTTAAGAGGTAAATACTTCCCCATGCTTTTTGGTTGGTAAGGGTTGTAAATATCAAAGGACTCAAAGCTTGAACTCATGACCTTCCCCCTCACCAAGAGAGTGTGCACATGTCTTACCAATTAATCTAACCATTGGGGCTTTCTTTTCATTTTGTCTATTGTAATAAATAATCAATATCTTAAATTTAAACTTTGCAATTAATTAATTTATTTTCATTTTATTTCATTTAGAGTGGCTTCTTAACTAATTTTGACTCACCATAATCACGATGCATAAAGTAGAGTATTTATATCAATAATCATGATATAATTATTTTTATTATGATACTAGGTCAAAAACATCTAAGATGTTTCATGTAGTAATTTATGTAGTAACCATTTTTGTTTCTTATATTCATATATGTGTTTATCTTAGTATATAATATGTTTTTTTCCTTGGGAAAAAAATCATAATATTTCATATATAAAATATTACATTCTTCAAATTGATATAAGCTTCATAGACTAACAGAGTCTCATAAGCCAAAAACTCAGAATCATTGTGTTCCTGGAAAATATTACAATATCGTGTACAAACTCATAATACTTACATCACACAAGAATGTGTTTCATCACACTTTCCTCTATCTAGTGTACTTACATTCATGACAGTTTCACAAAATATCATTCACCATATGTTGTAGCTCTATGCTACCAATGAATTTCAAAATCCAAAACTCATATTTAAGTTGCCCAAATAACACACAACTTCCAAATTTTCATGTTCCTCGGGCAGACCGTGTCTCATTTTTTACCAAAGCTACCACGAGTATTCAAAATCCAAAAATTCTTAACATTATTGGATTTCACAAAAAAATTATAGTATCATGTACTCATCAAAAGCTAAGTCTCATTCACCATATCATATTGCTCTAATCTACCAATAATTTTCATATGCTTGAACTCGCCTTTAGATTACCCAAACCTTCTAGCACGCAGATTCCAAAACATTGAATCCCTTGCAATAAGGCAATGCCCATTAACAGAAAGAACAATTAGACCCAGGAAGATTGAAAGCACATCTTGATTTACCTTATGTTCGCTTTAAAGGATATACATTTATGGACTCCAACAACACCTTATATAAAAAAATGGCCTTGATTAGCCTCTCCATTTTTTTATGATAACCCAATTTCCTTTCTACATGGAAACCCCACCTTTTGAAAGAGCATTTTCCTTCATATTTTGTTCTGTATACACATGCATGAATCTTATCTCCTCAAAGGTTTCACTAATATGGTTGGTTTCCTTTGGAATTACTCCCAAAAGCACATTGTGGCGTGTACTTTCTTTTCTCATCCAGTTAATGATTACCTTCGAATCTCCAAACACGTTGATCTTTTTTTAATCCATTTTTCTTTGATAATTTGAGTAAAATCCAAACATCTAAAGTTTCGCATAATTATTTGAACCTGTCCCCAATCCTGCTTTGAAAGAAATGGACTTGTTCTCAAGTATGTATATCACCCTACCTACTCCACATAGACTCCTGAGACTTTGAGATACCCCCATAAAAAAAATAGTAGGGTACTCATTTGTATCAATAGATTTTAGCACTCTAACTTTCTTTCTTTTTTTTTTACTTGTGGAAAGAATTTTAATATGCTTAAACTATGAGCAACATAAAAGAAAGAAGGTACATGTTTTGTCTTCAAACAAAATTTTGTTTCTAGCCATCCATATGCTCCACTTTATAATGACTGGGAGAGCTCCAAATTCCTATATGTCCTTATTTCCACACCAATTACAAAGATAGTCCTCCACCTTAATCCTTGCCACACAATGCTTTAACCTAATCAAGACTTCTACATGCTTCCATACTTGCTTAGTATATGATATCATATTCTGATGTATATCGATAATGATAGTAATAATTGTTAATGTTCAATGAAATTAAGTTTGATTTATTCAATTTAAAAATAAGTTAAGAAATTAATTAATTTACTCAATATTTTATTTTAAAATTTTGAAAAAAATCTCTCTTCAATGTTATATTTTAAAATTGGAATCTATTTTAACAATTTGGAAAAGCTCTTTCAAATTTCCATATATTTTTTTTGTAAGTCTGCAAATTCTATTACACCGAGGAATAAAAAATTACAACATAGAGAGGCCTCTGGGGTGGTCTGACACAATGGAACCACCATCCCAACCAGTCAAAACTCCATATCAATCTGATATTTACATCACAAAAAAATCCATCTACAGATGGAGACCAAGTCATAGGCATATAGTCGATTATTGTACTATTCATGGAGACTTTAAACAAAATACTAGTAAACAAACTAAAATAGAAAAGATAGAAATAGCAAGCGGAACTAGTGGGTGGCAGAGCCATCTTCAGGGCCTTCGTTTGCATCTTACTGAGGGGGTACCTCCTCTAGCATGGGGTAAACACCATCGAAGTCATCGTCATAGGTCGAAACAAACAATTTTACCGGTAGGGGAGAAGACTTGCGGAAGGGATCCTCACTGTCGCGAAACCGTTTTTTAAGCAAAGGACCAATGGTAGAAGGCATTAGAAAAGGAGTTCTCATCGTTTCTGTCTGAGCCAGGGTTGAGCTCATATCCCTCAACACTCCTCCCTTAGTGCCGCCACTACCCACCTACGTATTGTTGACTTTGCATTGCCCACTAGCATTTCACTTCCAGGAAAAAGTGGCATCCAACCCATTGAGTTGGTTGTCCAACTCTATCAATTTGGACTTGGCTGAGAGCACCACGCTACGAGAAGAGCACCAATTTCTTAACATGTCCTCCACCTTTTCCCATGTCTAGATGCTCTATGACAAGGCGGGACAAGGCAGAGTATTGTTAGAGATATTTCTTAATCCACGATATATTAGGTATTATTCAAAAATTGTGTTATGTATTAATGAATTTCAAAATGTTAATGCAAAACTAATTCTTAAGTAATTATTAATGGTTATGTTTATTAATAATTAATAATAACTAATAATAATAATTATTATTAAATAATAAAAACCATTAATGCTTGTTATTATTGATCATTCATAGACATTTTTAAATGAGATAGAGTTTAATGCAAAGGCTAATTGTTATGGTGATTAGTAGTAATTACAATTATTAACAAGGGCTGCAAGCAGCAAAGTCCCTGTCTTTGAAAAATAATTAAAATGAGCATTTTGTCAGAGATAAATAGCACAATTAGTGAAATGAACATTTTGCCGAAAATAAAAAGCTCTTCTAAAAGCATATGTTGTATTTTCTCAATAAAATTTTTAGAATTCAATATATTTATAGAGATTAGTATTAATCTAAATGAAATAAGGTAAAAAAAAAATGAAGCTACTTCTCAATGGGTCTTCTTGTCATGCATCATCAACCATTCCAATGATAGTGTCATCATAATCATTTAATTCAAAACCAAAACCAGTTTGAAAATCAATGTTTAAATTTTCTTGCATTTTCATTTGATATACCAACAAGTAGTATCTTGTACGTGAGTGTATCACCTCATTTAAACCTTATTAGCTTTATGGTTGGCATCAGCAACACATCCTTCTAACTAGGGCCATATGTGTGGGATTTGCACTCTGCATGAGAGCACCATCCTTGGAGTTATGGATACAATGACAATCGAAATATAAAAAATTAATATGGAACAAACTTATGCCCAAAAAAAAGATGGAAACTTCCCATCCAAATGGTAAAGCCATATGGAACAATGCAAAAAAGAAAAAAACACGTAAACTGGAAACTTTCCTCTTTAGTTTATCGGAAGTTTCTATTCATGAATTTTATTTTTTTCTCAATGTAATTAAGCCTCATTTTTATGGTATAGCACCAATAAGATTTTGAAAAAAATCTAAGAGAAATTAAAATAACTAAAACATTAATGTTGCAGTTTACACATTTCTAAAAATTAAATGCACTTACATGAAATTAATAGAAAATGTGAAAAAATGGAAACTTCCCATCCAAATTGTAAAGCAATATGGAACAATGCAAATGCAAAAAAACAAAAAACTAGAAACTTTTCACTTTTGTTTATCGGAAGTTTCTATTCATTAATTTTATTCTTTTCTCAAATTATTTAAGCCTTATTTCTAAGGTATAGCACCAATCAGATTTTGAAAAAATTCCAACAAATTTAAAATAAATATAAAAAATAACTAAAACTAATGTTGCACTTTACACATTTCTAAAAATTAAATGCACTAAGATTTTGAAAAAATTATAAGAGAAATTAAAATAACTAAAACAATAGAAAAATCTGATTAAATAAAATGTACTTGCATGAAATTAATAGAAAAATGTGAAAAAAATGGAAATTTCCCATCCAAATTGTAAAGCAATATGGAACAATGCAAAAAGCAAAAAAACAAAAACTAGAAACTTTTCACTATAGTTTATTGAAAGTTTCTATTCATTAATTTTATTTTTTTCTCAAATTATTTAAGCCTTATTTCTATGGTATAGCACCAATCAGATTTTGAAAAATTTCCAACAAAATTTAAAATAAATATAAAAAATAACTAAAACTAATGATGCACTTTACACATTTCTAAATATTAAATGCACTTGCATAAAATTAATAGAAAAAGGTGAAAACAATAGTCTCTGCCTACGGCAGGGGCTAATATTAATAATAAGTTTCAAGTTTAATAATAATTAATAATTAATAATTACTTATTATGTCCCCGACAAGGGGATATATATAAATAGCGAAGGTGTATTAATCATGTCAGTACAATGTAATATTTGGAATTTTTTCTATAGTTGCTAATAGTTGTTAATACTTGTATTTTTAAAATTTGAATTTTTGATTTTTTGATTGGGCAAAAGTAGTTGATGTCGTCCTCGGTTTTCCCTTCCCAAGACTGAACGGCGAGATGATATCAAAATTGGGTGTGGTGGTAAGGTTTTTCTTCCCTTTATTTGCTAATGCATTAATCTGCATGACAGTGAATGCGGGTTTCCATGGAAAAGGTTGTTCAACTATTAAAGCTAAGCATCCATATTGCGTATCCCAAGGCTTGATTGATCCTAAAATCATGGCATCACTTTTCAGGCTATCATCTCTTTGAGGCAATCGGCAATACTACATTATTATTTAAGAAATTTCCAGAGAACTTCTCACCGGTCTGAACCACCATCAAAATTTATTGTCGGTTACAAACTTAATTGATCTACTAATTGCTACTTTTACTACAATCATCATTACAGAGAAAGAGAGAACCCAATTTTTATATGACACCTAGAATAACGTTAAGTCTTCTCATACCAAGCTAGGCCCAATTGCCCACAATTTTGAGTCGTTTAACCCTCGTATTTGATCTGAAAATCTAATACATATACAAAGAAATATTTTAAAGGGATTTATCCCTTCATTTCACACGCTCCGGTGCAGGTATTTGTGGGTATTTATCTTCATTCCTTGCCATGAAAATATGCATTCGAATTGTCAAACCAAACTTCGATAAATTTCTCGTTTAAAAATAATTTATGGGCATTAAACATTAATGCCAAGAAAGCCCACAATGGCTTCATGAAGATTCATTCATTATTCATGTCAACCAAGAGAACAAGTTGGTTGGCTCGTTCATGCAGAAGAAGAAGCTTTGAAAATATTTATATCGATTCCAAATTGAATTAAATTTGGATTGAGATCGTAGTTATTGCAGTGTTATTAGGGTTTAAGGAGGGTTTGGGCTCCGTGAATGAGTAGGAATCGAGGGTTCCATACGCCTATTAATTAAAATGTGTGTACGTGGTTGGGAGCAACAGATATTACTATGTCTATTCTCTGCATTGATTGAATTTTGAGGTTGGTGGGATGTTAATGGGTGGGCCATGGTAGTTTAAGCAGGCAATTTCTTTAAAGTACTTCGCATGGTGGATACTAAAAACTATGGCCATGTATAAATAAAACAAATTATCCCTATGGAAAATTTGTGGTACCCCCAAATCTATATTCTCATCAAGTTTCAAATTTTAACAATCTACCATTAGTAATTAGTAATTGGAGTTTGACTCAGTTGATCAAAGGAAGATGCAAGAATCTGGTCTTTGGCCTGCTTCTTTAGTTTTCACCTCTGAAGCGTTTCAATTTTCAAGCATATGGGCGTTTCAATTTTCACCCACAAGGATGGCGTTTAAATTTTAATGTGTTGAAATAAAGGTTGCATGTTTATCTCACAGTTCCTTACTATCACAAGCGTGGTAGATAGCAAGTTCGTATCTTATTTTCAAGCATGACTAGTGTTTCAATGCCAGATATTTTTATTTTTTCATTGTGTTGAATTGTTTCCATTGCAAATCTTTTTCCTCTCCTCCCTATGCTTTCTAACCTGTGTAAACCATATTATCCCCAGGCTGCACAGAATTAAGAAATAGGGGTTATTAAAGCAATTCACTGTCATTTGCATGTGAATTGTTGTTTTGAAGTTTAGGGTTCAATTGTTTGAAGGGATGATTTGAAAAAACATTGATACACACACCTCCATGGAGGAGGAGTTTGAAGATAAAATCAAATGCAATTAGACAAGCTAGGTCGTGTTAAGCCCTTAATGATGGCACATTACCCCATATAGTGTGGCGCATTAACCCCTATATTATGGTGCATAGCAAATTATTTTTGTCGGCTTGGGTCCATTAGTGGGTCTATTAGTTTTTATTGTACCCCTTGGTCTCCTATATATATGAAGGAGATATTCTCATTTTAGTCATCATTGTATCTTATCTTGTCTTGTGTACTCAATACATTTTGTAAGGAGGTTCTCCGTCGAAGGTGATTATTATTTATCTATGTTCTTCATTATTAAGGCGTGTATTACTCTCTTTTGGTCTATTTCTGCTATTTTATGTTATTTCTGGGACTTGGTTGCATAACATTTGGTATCAGAGCTCTTTCCTTGGGACTAGCTTCTGCAAAACAAGACATCTTGGAATTTTCACTACAAATTTTTTTCTATAAGTATTAAGAGATCGAGGTTAAAAACGCACTTCTCAAATGAGTCGAACTATCTCTAATCCAAAATTCATATCCTGGTCCATTATAGTTTCGTAGTTAATTGCGAAGGAATCTATGGTTTTTCGTTAGTCCAAAACCTAGTCTAAAACAGGTGTTCTAGGGAAAATTGTCATATCTGACGCATCTGATATCGAGTGAGACTAGTAGCATACAAAATAATAAGTACCATGGTATCTGTGGTAGAATTTTTAGCTACAGAAATGAAATATTGGACACTTGGCATGCAACACAAGTTCACTCTTCTAGATAGGCCAAAACTAAGAAGCTTTGGGATATTTGCAATAAATCTTTGTTGGCACATCCAAATTAGGTCATACCCATGGAATTGGAAAGAGGACACATCAGGGTACCAAAATCCAAAGTTTCATATGCTGAGGAGTCCCAATTCAAATTTTACCTCAGTTACAAGTCGACCCTAAAATAGTATTCTAATCAGGTTTTGAAAAAGGTACGTCATTTTTCATTTGAATAGCTTTGAGTAGAATGATCTATTTGTGGTAAACCTAGGGTGTGATATGTATTTATTGTTTAAAATGACACAAAAAAGGAAGTGGAAAGAATCACACTCCAATCAAACCCCCAGAGGGTTCATCCCCGATATACAATGAAATGGAAGACTATCTTTTAGAGTGTCCAAGCTAGAAGATATGATTAAAGGAAATGTGAAAGTTTATGACTTAGTTGAATTGGAAAATAAGATGGCTAGTAAAGAGGATCCCAAAAGGATGACTAGTAAAGAGGATCTCAAAGGGATGGATAGAAAAGAATATCTTCAAGACTTGAAGGAATTAATGAAGGATATAAAACATAGCTTTATTCCTCATGTAGAGGATAAGGAGGAAAAACAGGACTTATTCCAATCATGTCTGAAGAAAATTTAAAAACAATTAGAGAGTAGGAAGTTGGAGTCCTCAAGATTTGATGATTCACTACAACATTATGGGTTTACTTCAGGTCCAAGGAACTACTCTATCCCCAAGATTGACATGAGAAAGTTTGATGGCAAGGATCCAATCATGTGGATTTTTCAGATGGATCAATTCTTTGATCTACACCAGGTGCCCACTTTGCAAAAGGTAACTATTGCATCCTTATATTTAGAACCTGATAAATTTGTATGGTACCAATGGCTTTGTGGCCGTAAAAAGGAATCTATTATCTATTTTTCTATATTCACAGAAGAATTGATTGCACATTATGGGGATACAAATAGAAACACCTTCTTTAGTCAGTTGGTAAATCTCAAGCAAAAAGGTCCAATTACAGAGAACATCAAACAATTTTTGTAGCCAAGTCTCAAAGTGAAGAATATTTCAGAAGATAATTTGTTAGATCTCTTTATTGGAACCTTGAAAGATAACATTCAACAGGAGGTGTGTCTCTTTAAACCAACATCCCTAGAGAACTCTTTCATGATGGCAAGGAAGGTTGAAAGTAAAAATATGGCAATGACTATTAGAAAGGCCTTCTCCAACACATACAAAGAAAATAATGTTTGCTCTTCTAAACCACCACAAAGTTTAGCACCCCAACAACTAGATGAAAGAAGAACAAAATTATTACGTTTTAATTGTGACACCAAGTATAGTAAGGGACATAAGTGCAGTGAGAAGAAATTATTCTACATAGACTGTGAAGAGGAAGCATATCAAGAAGAGGAGACTTCAAAAGAATTGGAAGAGGATACTTTAGAAGAAATTACGCCCACCATATCTTGTCATCCATTGGCTGGAATTAACACTCCTCAAACTCTCAAGATCGAAGGATACATAAAAAAGAAGAAGGTAATAGTATTGATTGATTCCGATAGTACTCATAATTTTATTCACTGTAAATAAGCCAAAGTTCTTAATTTCTTTGTATATCCAGCACCGGAGTTTCAAGTAATGATTGCAGATGGAGGAACTATAATTTGCTCAGGGAAATTGCATAATATCAATCTGTCTATGGGGGAATATGTATTGAATGATCCAATGATTGCTATCCCAATTGGTGGTGTTGATGTTGTCTTAGGTGTCCAATGGTTACAATCATTGGGAAAAATGGCTTTTAATTTTCAAAAACTTTTCATGAAATTTTCATGGGAAGGAAAATAATATGAGTTAATTGGTATCACAAGAAAACCAAGCAAGGTGATAAGCTCAAATGGTATGACAAAGTTGTTAAAAAAGGGACATCAAGGTGTAGTTGAAAATTTATTTTCATTAGATGTTCAAAACTCAAAGTTCCCTATTTCTCGAGATATCCAAAGGGTCGTTAATAAGCATTCCAAAGTATTTGAATATATTCCCAAAGGTATTCCACCTATTCGAGAATTTGATCATGCTATCCACTTAATTCCAGGTAGTGTTCCTCCTAACATCAGACCTTACTAATATCCCTATATCCAAAAGAGTGAAATTGAGAAAATATATATATAATAGTTTTTTAATTTTTAAGAAAATATAATTAATGAAACCATTTAATTCTTATATTAATAAAAAAAAATCTACTATATTATATTCATTTTAAGAAAAAACAAGCATAGATATGATGTTAAACAATTATTCAAATTGAAGTTAAGTCTACTATTTAAAATACTATGTTTATGTTTGAGCAAGAGAACTGAAATGTATATAGAACTCTTGTTTGTTTATCACATTAATAAAATTAGTTGTCAAACAGATCTAAGTTATCTCATGAAGATTTGATGGTCCAATTTTAACTTTTAAACTATTATTATTAGCTTCATATCAAGTCCAAAAAAACAACTCATTCAACACGTGTTTCCATTGGAAAAAATGTCTCTTCATAGCTAGCCACAAAGATGGTGGAAATGGTTGGGACATTGCCACCATGTGGCTCTTGTTTATAAGTATGAAAGTATCTAATTATTTATAATATTAAACTAATTAATTTTATTAAATATGTATTGTATTGTATTGTATTTATTTGTTTATTTTTAACCTTATGTTCTTTGTTTCCTCATTTAGTTGATCATAGGAGTCCAAGACTTACTGAGACTCCAGTTGTCATCACAATTGATATTCCTAGCGTTTTTTCTCAATTTCAATGGTTTCGCTCAGTCTTATTTTTGTGTAATGATCTATGTTGCAAATCTCCTTTGCAATCTCTAAGTTGATGTGGTGCTTGGAGGCATGTGAGTGCTATGCTAGGGATATCTTCTTTATCCTTTCATGAATGATGTTTACAATTTTCTCTTTTATTCTTGTGTGAACTGAGCGACCAATCTCTCTGATGTAAACCATACCACAATCACGTGGGATAGAGTGGACACCTTTTTTTATTTTAGGATTAATAGATCTTTAGCATGGCCTAATAGTTACAATATATAGATGGTTATGAGAGGTAACATAATAGACTTGGATTAGGTTTACTGGTTGAGGGATCAAGGGCTCTTAGTAGTTCATTGAGAGGTTGGTTGTGTGGAGAGTCACTGTAACACCACAAGAATTTATTATTATTATTAAATCTGTTGAAAATACTTTGTTATTATTTTTATTATTTTTGACAAGAAGAATGTCAAGAATAAAACATTATGTAACCAAAAACATTTTTATTGAATAAAATATGCTGAAAGGGGGACAAGAGTGGAGATAGTTGTTGAAGAGGGCTTGCTAACCCACAAGAGGGAATGAACAGGCGGCAAATACCACTGAGTGAGAACTCAGGATGTATGCGGCATCATCCCCTAAAATCAGGTCATCACTCCTAGTTGAGTGCTAAAGAGTAGTAGGCTCATAAATGACCAAGTCCTAGGCAAAATACTATAAATTAGTATGTCCATGAGCAGCAGGAGGCTAGCATTGGACTAGGGATTAATATCTGAAAAATAATGCTAGAGATGATGCATTAAGAATTCGCTCTTGTGGTTCAATGAGCAAGCTCGGGGGTTCTGGAGCAGGTGATTTGAATTCTTTGGGAGATTGGTAGCGAGGAACAACATATCCACTATTGTTTTTCCCCAAAGCGTTGGTGTCAATTTTATACTTCACTTTTATTTACCGTATACTTTTAACTATGTTTAAACTCTGTAGATCCGAAGTAGTTAAACCCTCGATTATTCCAATGCTGAAATTTGTGTATGTTATATTATCTAAGTAGAATGTAGCTAAGGCATGGAGATAATGATTTTTATT
The DNA here is from genome assembly GCA_001517045.1 of Pseudotsuga menziesii. Taxonomy (NCBI): domain Eukaryota; kingdom Viridiplantae; phylum Streptophyta; class Pinopsida; order Pinales; family Pinaceae; genus Pseudotsuga; species Pseudotsuga menziesii. The sequence continues at coordinate 705,871 of LPNX011202754.1, read as the reverse complement.
ATTTTTCTTAAATATAGAATTGTTAAATATTCTACCTTTGCGATTGAATATCATGTTAACTAATGGATTTATTTCTATTATGCACTCCCTTATAAGTTTCACAATTATAATTTGTAGTTGTTTTAAGCATATGTTAGATTTATAGTTATTAGTTCTCTATGCAGTGCCTCCGATAATATTCATCTCTGTTTCGTAGAGATATTTGTTTTAAAAACTGTCTTTTACAGGTTGTAAACACTTAGATTTACTGTTTCCTATATAAGATTTACGTTTCCTACATAAGGATTTGAGGAAACCCTTAGAATAGGGTTGGTAATAAGATAGGGTGATCGTAAAGACTAGACCGAAGTTACCCTTAAAACAATAAGTGATTTTATAACCCAATGGATAGGTAGTTTGTTTTCTTTACCTATAACTATTCTTTAAACTGAGTGATTATGGGTCGAAGACCCTTAAGCAAATTTTATATCTTTACACAACTTAGAATCAATTTTCCCTTACAAAGAGAAGTATGGAGGTAAGTATATAACCTCTTTATCAACTACGGATCCATTTCTTTAGATTTACGAATTCAAATCCTTAACTGTACATGAATCCCTCTTCTCAGAAAAATATTTAATTAAAGACAAAATAGCAAGACTATTTTAACAATCAAACCATCAGCTCGAAGATTGATTTGGTTATGGCTATCGCTAAATTTAATTATTAAACATCTAGTAAACTATCAATATCATATCTATTGAGATACTCAGCGAAACATAGAAGCTCTTCAAAACTGTAAACACATGCTGAAAAAATTACATTAACCTTTGCATCAGGAGGGCGTAAGCAGCAGTTGGGATTAAGCTCTTTTAATTTATGCCCTCAAACTTTAAAGTAGTATCCATAACCATAAAATTAAGGGATCAAACCCCAGGCCCAGATAAAACACAAATAACCACTCCAATTTGGAGTTTAAACATAGAATGGTTTTTTTTCCTAATACTCAATGCAAGCCCAGAAATTGAAGGACTTAATTGTTCACATCTCAGAGTCGAGTACATTTCTCATAGATCAAAAATAAATAAATAAATAGAATTAACGAGTATGCATGAATCCATTGCTAAAACATATTTCATATCTCCTTAAAAATATACACCGGTCATGGGATCAAATCTCGTACTGTAAAACTAGAGATAATTAAGGAATGTTAAACCAAACATTACATCTAGCAATGATATTTTCAAAGTCATCATCGTATACAAGTTAAAAACCTATAGGAGTTTACTACAGGCATTAAACCAGCAATTGGTAGCCTTTTTCTTAATACAAGTGGAAACCATTTTAAATTGCCGCAGTAAAAATAAACTTATCTCTGAATCGTTGCGTAGGTAGATGTCTGACGACTCTGTTGTATGGATCTTGCAAACGATGCGGTGGGTGTTATTTTAGATTTTGTTTTTATTTAATGCAGAAAAACTTAGAGGAAAATCTCATCTTACGATTAAGTTGGGTCACTCACTAGAGCATCTTACGATGTAGGCTTGGGAGAAGGAGACTCTGTCACCTCCCTCCCAGCGCCAGCACATGCAACATTTTTATCAGAATATCAGTTTCCCCTACCATCTTGAAAAACCCTCCCGAAACGCTTCGAATTCATGGCAACTCAACGAACCTGGTCGCTGGTCGAGGGCAGGGTATTTTTTAAGGATTCTAATATTATACTTAAGTATAGTATTCTAGGTGATTGTTTTGGATTGAAAAAAACATGTTTATAGATAGGTAGGTGAATATTAAAAATGAAACATACAATTAACAATGAAATGTGTAAATTTTGGCGAATATTATGATAAAAAAAACATATTTTATGTAAATATAGGTGATATTAGAGACTAAAAAGCGAATTAATTTTTTGAAAAAAACCAAAAAATAGCCAATTGGAAAATTTTCGCCCCTAAAAATTACCCTGGTCGAGGGTGTCCAAGGGTCAGCTCCTCTAAGCACCCTTATCCCTCTTGGCCTGCACTTTTCAAGAGAAACTAATTAAAAAAAAATAGTAAATTAATTTCAAATCTTAAATGTACAACAATAGGGTACCAAAACTTAGTTTTTACCTGTCAAAACAGACCATGATCCGTTTTGCAAGCTGTGTGGGTCTTGATCAACGTGATAAGCACCTGAGAAGTTAAAACTGGAGCATCCATCCTCTCAAAGTTAACTACAACCCATGTAAACCCCTGAAACATCTTCGGAAGGAAAGAAAACAATTACAAAGTTTGGCCCTCATCTAGACCTTCCACAGAGCAAGAAAACTAAGCATAGTAATGATGCATCAGACCAAGTAATGTCACCTTTCAAAACCCTACCAAGGAACCATGTGATCAGCCATCCAGGGTATGGACAGATGAGGTTCTGTATCCTAAATTGAACCTGGTTGCACTGTCAACTCGCAGCCAGGTCATGCTATCTTTTCTAACAACCCAAAATTTGCTTTAAAAATAATGCACGAACAATTTTATTGCCCTCATAAGGCGCATATCAAGCCTTAATATTTGTGCAAAGTGTAAGCCACATCTTGATGACAATCATTTTGTCGCTAAAACCTTGGTTTATGCAAGTCAACTCTAGCAGTGTTTCCACCTTTTTGCATCTTGGGGTAAAAACCTTAGGAATCCATAGAGTTTGGACTTAACCCCCTTAGACATGGAAGCCTTGCATCCTTCCTAGTTCAGGGAAAGGACTTAGGGTGGAGAGTTAGGATAAAACTCATAAATATTTATTAATGCCCTGGTCATATATATGTTAACCAACGTAAAGTTGCACAAGAAATTGTTTTATTATGAATAGTGTATAACCATACTATGACATAGTGCAACTTTATAAACCTGATAAGAATTATCGTGTGGAAAAACATGATCACTTTTGAAAGCAACAAGAAAACATTTTATGGCAATGCATCTTCACAATCAGAGGATAAGAAATTTCTCTCTACAAAAGTAAACCAATTTATGGTCTTAAAAACCTCTTAAACCACTTGTATTATACTTTTGCATGGATGACATGCTTTCACAAAGCTAAGTCTCAAACTTAGGGGTAGGTCATAGGAACTGGAGTAGGTCCAACCTTAGAAACATTAGTGTCAATTTACTTAACAAGCAACGATAGGATAAGGTGCCTCCTGTCATTGGTTGAACCAACCTTAGTACAAAAGTAAAATGAACAAGTTAATTAAGAACGACACCTGAAGGAACATGGCTGAATTTTCTCGAAGGAGTTGGCCTCTTTCTCATTAACCTGTTTCCTGACATAAGCAGCATAGCTTCAGACCTTATAAACAACAGTTTATCTAAGCTTGGAATGTGATTCAAGAATGAATGAAAATAACACATGATTTTTTTTGTGAAATTTTGGGTGTGTTACAAAATGGTATTAGAGCATGGTTTCAGCACTAGGCTTGAATAGGCTCACACAAAAAATGTTTTTTAGAAATAGCTAAACTAACTTTTTTTCATTTGAAATTTCTCTTACATCCAACAAAGAGAATTATACTTATATTTTTGCAGGATCATAGCAGATACAAGAATGCATGCAGAAAAAGAAGAACATCGCCCGAAACAACCTTTAAATAACGAGGAAGGTAGCCTAAGGGATGGGGATTTATGGGTATATCTAAATGAAAGTCGGGACAACAAGTCTAAATTAAAACAAACCATTAATGAACTAAGATCTAAGTTAAGAAAAGTCAAGGAGGATAATGAGTGAATACTTAAGGCTCAAGAAGAACTGAACATTATCCTCCTAGAAAACTTCTATAATGAAGAAAAAGGAAAAACTAAAGAATCGGGGGAGGATTTTCCAAAAAACTGCCCCGTACAATAAACGCAAGGGCAGAAAGTTGGAATTTTCCAACCATAACCCTGACAATTCAAGTGAAGAGTCGGTTAAACACCACGGAAATTCACCCGAGTCAAGCGAAATCAATGATGACAATAAAAAGAAGAAAAAATACAGACCCTATGAGGAAATCTCTAGGGAATCCAAAAAAATTAAACTGGCCATGATTAATGGAGAAATTGAGAAGGGCGAGGAGGCGGAAGCGTGGTTGTCTGGTATGAAGAAATACTTTCAAATATATAATTACTCAAATGAGTTGAAAGCAAACATGGCCATCTATAATCTGACCGAAAAGGCATATATATGGTGGCAAGACATCAAGAAATTCAAGGGTATAAAAGAAAGGTATGTAAACTGGAAAAATTTTAAAAAACTGTTTAAAAGAAAATATTTGTCCGAACAGTACTATGAGGAAAAATCAAAGGAGTTCTATGAACTAAGGCTGGGATCCATGACAATGAAGGAACTATGGGATCCATGACAATGAAGGAACTATGTAGTAAGTTCTCGAGCTTACTTCGTTATGTTCCCTACATAATTGATGAAAATGCAAAGATACAACAGTTTCTCATATGTTTTCCCCTCATGGTTAAAGAGCGGATTGAATATGACAATCCCAAGACGCTAGAGGAAGCGATGAGGAAGGAAAACTTCTGTGACGACCAGAATAAAAATAAAAGAGAAAGTATACATGTTTGGAAGAATAAAAGACCCAATAATTATGATCCTAAGAAGAAACAAAATAAATTTCATAAGAATTCAGGGAATAATTACAGAGGGTATCAGGGAAATAATTATAAAAAATTTAAACCCCAAAACCCTGCTGTAAAAGAACCTTCAAATATTCCTAATAAAAACTCTACACAAAAATAACCTTTAAAGTGCTGGGAGTGTGGAGGGCCGCACTACTTTAAAGACTACCAAGCAAGAAAAAGGAATTTTAATGTGCATTCCTTACAAGAAGCAGACACAGTTGGATAAATGACACGGAGCATGCCCAAAATCTGCATTGCACTGGAAAATCGACAAGCAGAACATCATACTTCCATGGTCGAAATTGAAGGTCTGATAAACAATTAACCTATATCTGTTTTAATTGACCCAGGTGCAAGTCTGAGTTATGTTTCACCTAGAATAGTTGATTTATGCAAATTAGTACCTGAAATTTTTTATAAATCTTGGCTAGTACAGTTAGCCAGTACAGGTACAAGACGAAAAATTACTAGTATTGTTAGAAATTGTAAGATACTGTTGAATGATTTCCTTACACATGTGAATGTAAATGTATTTCCTTTGGGATCCTATGATCTTTTAATAGGAATGGATTGGCTAAAAGAACATAAAGTTTTACTAAACTGTTTTGACAAAACATTTACGTATATTGATGATAATGGAAATGATATAAAAGTAAAAGGAATTCCTAGGAAGGTAACCATCAGAGAAATCTCTGCTTTACAAATGAAAAGGTCGATAAGAAAAGGGTATAAGGTATTCGCAGTTTATATAATGAATGACTAGGAAAATGATATGAAACCTAAGCTGGAAGATATACCTATTTTAAAAGAGTTCGAAGATACATTTTTGGAAGAAGTCCCCGGACTTCCTCCTAAACGAGATAGCGGGAGCGGTGCCAACATCAAAAGCCCCCTATTGAATGAATATAATTGAAGTCACGTAATTAAAATCACAACTGCAAGAAATAATCGATAAGAAATACATTCGACCAAGTGTCTCTCCCTAGGGAGCACCAGTTTTGTTTGTAAAGAAAAAAGATGGAACACTTAGACTATGTATTGATTATAGGAAATTAAATAAAATGACAATTAAAATCCGATACCCATTTCCCGAGATAGATGATCTATTCGATTAGTTCCATGAAGCAACTATCTTTTCAAAGATAGATTTGAGGACGAGTTATCATCAAGTGAGAATAAAGGATGAAGATATATTTAAGACAGCGTTTAGGACCTGTTACGGTCACTATGAATTTGTTGTAATACCCTTTGGGTTGACAAACACACCTGCTACTTTCATGTGTTTAATGAACAACATTTTAAGTAATTATCTGGATAAGTTTGTATTTAGCTTCATTGATGACATACTAATCTACTCTAAAAATGAACAAGAACACAAAGACCATCTAAAAATAGTTCTACAAGTTTTAAGGGAACGACAGCTTTATGAAAAGTTCAGTAAATGTGACTTTTTCAAAGACAAGATTCAGTACCTCGTACACGTAGTGTCCAAGGATGTAATCTTGGTTGATCTGGAATGGTCGATTCCTAAGAACGTATCTGATATCAGATCGTTCATGGGAATTACTGGATACTACCGGAAGTTCATTGAGGGTTTCTCCAAGATTGCTTACCCCATAACCTCCTTGAAAAAGAAAGGAAAAAGTTTGAGTGGACTAAAAAGTGTGTGGAAATTTTTAACAAGTTAAAACACTTATTAACCATCACCCCAATCCTAAAAATTGTTGATCGATTTAAGGATTTCGTCATGTGTATCGACTCTTGCAATGAAGGGTTAGGTGGGGTCTTATTACAAGACAATTATGTGGTGGCTTATGAATCCATAAAATTAAAAGATCATGAGAAAAACTATGCGACACATGATTTAGAACTTGTTGCAATAATACACACCCTAAAAATGTGGCAACATTACTTAATTTGAAGGAAATTTTTACTTATGTCAGATAACATAACCCTTAAATATTTGTTTGACCAACACAATTTGAATGCAAAACAAGCAAGATGGATGTATTTTCTAAGTGAATATGACTTTGAAATAAGACATATTAAAGGAAAAATAAAGTGGCGGACACTTTAAGTCGACACACAAATTTACTATTTGCAAGCACCAGCTATGAAACTGATTTGGAAAATCAGATTTTAAGCGCTGGAATTTCTAATAAAGAGTATCAACTGCTAAAGGAAAAGGCTGCTAAAAATGAACAAAATCAAATAAAAACATATTTCATACTAACCTAGCAAGGTCTATTGCTGCACAAAAACAGTTTGTATATACCAAACATTGCAGAAATTAAATTAATAGTCATGGATGAGTTACATAAAACACCATACTTAGGGCATTCGGGTTATCAAAAAATGATTACCATGATTAGAAAAGAATTATTTTGGATGAATATGAAAAGAGAAGTGGCATAGTACTTAGCTCACTGCCTAGAATGCCAGAAAGTTAAAGAAGAACATCAACATCCCCCAAGATTGTTGCAGCCATTACCCTTTCCAGAATGGAAGTGGGAAACAATCAGTATGGATTTCATCACCCGATTGCCCAAGAACTTTAGACAACATGACTCTATCATGGTTGTGGTAGATAAATTGAACAAAGCAGCACATTTCATGCCTGTTAAATCTACCTACAAGGCTGTTAATATTGCAGACATCTTTATGAAAGAAATATTCAGGTTGCATGGTGTGCCAAAGATAATAGTTTCAGATAGAGATGCAAAGTTTAAAGGTAATTTCTGGAAGGCCATATTCAAAGGCCTGGGTACCCAATTAAACTTCAGTACTGCATATCATCTGCAAACGGATGGGAAGACTAAAATAGTAAACCAGGTTCTGGAAGATATGCTAAGGGTGTATGTTATGGATAAACTAGGTAAGTGGGAAGACTACCTACACTTAGTTGAATTTACCTATAATAATAATTTCCAAGTTTCTCTAGGTATGAGTCCATTCGAAATCTTGTATGGGCGTAAGTGTAATACTCCAATATCATGGAGCATCCCTATTGATAGGTTAATGTTAGGTCCTGATTTGTTAAGGGAAACGAAGCTAACTGTGAAATAGGTATAATAGAACTTGAAAGCTGCCCAAGATAGGCAGAAAAGCTATGTTGATCTAAAAAGAACTCCTAGAGATTTCCAAGTGGGTGATCATGTATATATAAAGGTAAAGCCCAAGAAAATCTCTTTAAGGCTGGGCAAGTATTCGAACCAGGCACCCAGGTATTGCGAGCCATTTGAAATTTTGGCCCAAGTAGGGTCGGTCGCATACCAGTTAGCCCTACCACCAAATATTAAAGTTCATAATGTATTTCATGTTTCTATATTGAAAAGGTATATTCATGATAACTCTCATGTGATTGATTGGAATGTAATCCAGGTGGAACCCGAAGGAGAGTTCCAAGTGGGACTGGAGTGCATTCTCGACAAGAGAGAGATTATACCCTGGAAACATACCATCAAACAAGTTAAGGTGCAATGGAAGCACCTTAGTCTGGAAGAGGCTACTTGGAAGCTGGAAAGTAATATGCGGGAGGCATATCCATATTTATTCCACGGAGATGAAATGGAAGAATAAAAAAATTTATAACACCGAGGACGGTGTTATCTTCTAAGGGGAGGTGTATGTAATACCCCCATAATTTATTATTATTATTAAATATGTTGAAAATACTTTGTTATTATTTTTATTATTTTTTACAAGAAGAATCTCAAGAATAAAAACATTATGTAACCAAAAACAATTTTATTAAATAAAATATTTAGAAAGGGGGACAAGAGTGGACATAGATGTTGAAGAGGGCTTGATGACCCACAAGAGGGAATGAACAAGTGGTAAAGAGCACTGAGTGAGAACTCAAAATGCAGGAGGCATCATCCCCTAAAATTAGGTCACCACTCCTAGTTATGTGCTAAAGAGCAGGAGGCTCATAAATGATCAAGTCCTAGGCAAAATAATATAAATTAGTATGCCCATGAGCAACAGGAGGCTAGCATTGTACTGGGGATTAATATCTGAAAAATAATGCTAGAGATTGTTCATTAAGAATTCACTCTTGTGGTTCAGCGAGGAGGCTCGGGGGTTCTAGAGCAGGTGATTTGACTGCTCTGGGAGATTGGTAGGGAGGAACAACATATCCACTCTTGTTTTTCTCCAAAACGTTTGTGCTAGGTTTATACTTCACTTTTATTTACCATAGACTTTTAACTCTGTTTAAACTCTGTAGATTTGAAGAAGTTGAATTTTGAATCCTCGACTATTCCAATACTGAAATTTGTGTATGTTATATTATTTGAGTAGAATGCAGCTAAGACATGGAGATAATGATTTTTCTTATTTTTCTTAAATATATAATTGTTAAATCTTCTACCTCTGCGGTTGAATATGACGTTAACTAATGGATTTATTTATGTTATGCACTCCCTTATAAGATTCACAATTATAATTCGTAATTTTTTTTAGCATATTAGATTTATAGTTATCAGTTCTCTATGCAGTGCCTCCGATAATATTCATCTATGTTTTGTAGAGATATTTGTTTTCAAAATTGTCTTTTACAAGTTGTAAACCCTAAGATTTATTGTTTCCTATATAAGATTTACATTTCCTATATAAGGATTCGAGGAAACCCTTAGTATAGGGTCGGTAAAAAGATAAGGTAATCGTAAAGACTAGATCGAAGTTACCCTTAAAACAATAAGTGATTTTATAACCCACTAGATAGGTAGTTTATTTTATTTACCTATAACTATTTTGTAAACTGAGTGATTATGGGTCGAAAACCCTTAAGCAAATTTTATATCTTTACACAACTTAGAATCGATTTTCCCTTACAAAGAGAAGTCTGCTGGTAAGTATATAACCTCTTTATCAGCTATAGATCCATTTCTTTAGCTTTAAGAATTTAAATCCTTAACTGTACATGAATCCCTCTTTTCAGAAAAATGTTTAATTAAAGACAAAATAGGAAGATGATTTTAACAATCCAACCATCAGATCAAAGATCGATTTGGTTACGGCTATCGCTAAATTTAATTATTAACCATACAGTAAACATCCAGTAAATTATCAATATCAGATCTGCTGAGATACTTAGAGAAATATAGAAGCTCTTCAAAATTGTAAACACACGCTGAAAAAATTACATTAACCTTTGCATCAGGAGGGCGTAAGCAGCAGTTAGGATTAAGCTCTTTTAATTTATTCCCTCAAACTTTAAATTAGTATCCATAACCATAAAATTACGGAATCAAATCCTAGGTCGGGATAAAACATAAATAACCACTCCGATTTGGAGTTTAAACACATAATGTTTTTTTTTTGCCTAATACTCAATGCACTCCCAGAAATTGAAGGACTTAATTGTTCACGTCTCGAAGTCGAGTACATTTCTAGTAGATTAAAAATAAATAAAGAAATAGATATGACGAGTATGCATGAATCCACTGCTAAAATATATTTCATATCTCCTTAAAAATATACACCGGTCATGGGATCAAATCCCATACTGTAAAACCAAAGATAATTAAAGAATGTTAAAGCAAACATTACATCTAGCAGCAAGATTTTCAAAGACATCATCGTATAGAAGTTAAAAACCCTAGAGGAGTTTACTACATGCATTAAACTAGTAGCTGGTAGCCTTTTTCTTAATACAAGTGGAAACCATTTAAAATTATCGTAGTAAAAATCAACTTATCTCTGAATTGTTGCATAGGAAGACATCCAACGACTCTGCTGTATGGATCCTGCAAACCATGTGGTGGGTGTTAGTTTAGATTTTGTTTTTATTTAATGCATAAAAACTCAGAGGAAAATTTCATATTATGATTAAGTTGGGTCACTCACCAGGGCATCTTACGATGCAGGGCTGGGAGAAGGAGACCTCGTCACCTCCCTCCCAGCGCCAGCACCTGCAGCATTTTTATCAAAAGATCAGTTTCCCCTGCCATCTTGAAAAACCCTCCCAAAACGTTTCGAATTCATGGCAACTCAACAAACCTGGTCGTTGGTCGAGGGTAGCTCAGGGTCATCTCCTCTGAGCGCCCTTATCCCTCCTGGCCTACACTTTTCAAGAGAAACTAATTAAAGAAAAACAGTAAATTAATTTCAAAGCTTAAATGTACAAGGCTAGGATACCAAAACTTAATTTTTACCTGTCAAAACAGACCACAATCTGTTTTGCAAGCTGCGTAGGTTTGGATCAATGTGATAAACACCTGCGAAGTTAAAACTGGAGCATCCATCCTCTCGAAATCAACTGCAACACTTGTAAGCCCCTAAAACAACTCCAGAAGGAAAGAAAATAGTTACAGAGTTCGACCCTCGACCATACCTCCCACAAAGCAAGAAAACTAAGTGTAGTAATGATGCCTCAAACCAAGTAATGTCACCTTTTGAAACCCTACCAAGGAACCACGTGATCAGCCACCAGGTGTATGGCCTGATGAGGTTCTGTATCTTGAAGCGAACTTGGTTGCGTTGTCAACTCCCAGCCAGGTCACACTATCTTTTCTTACAACCCAAAAGTCGCTTTAAAAATAATGCATGAACAGTTTTATTGCCCTCATAAAGCGCGGATCAAAGCCTTGATCTTTGTGAAAAGTGTAAGCCACATCTTCATAACAATCATTTTGTCTCTAAAATCTTGGTTTATGCAAGTCAACTCTGGCAGTGTTTCCACCTTTTTGCATCTTGGGGTAAAAACCTTAGGAATACATAGAGTTTGGACTTAACCCCCTTAGACATGGCAACCTTGCATCCTTCCTAGTTCAGGGAAAGGAATTAGAGTGGAGAGTTAGGATAAAACTCATAAATCTGTATTAATGCCCTGGTCATATATATGTTAACCAGCGTAAATTTTCACAAGAAATTGTTTTATTATGAATAGTGTGTAACCATACTATGACATAGTGCAAATTTATAAACGTGATAATAATTATCGTGTGGAAAAACATGATCACTTTTGAAAGCAACAATAAAACCTTTTATGGCAATACATCTTCATAATCGGAGGATAAGAAATCTCTCTCTACAAAAGTAAACGAGTTTATGGTCTTAAAAACCTCTTAAACCACTTGTATTATACTTTCGCATGGTTGACATGCTTTTACAAACCTAAGCCTCAAACTTAGGGGTAGATCATAGGAACTGGAGTAGGTCCAACCTTATAAGCATTAGTCTCAATTTACTTAACAAGCAACGACATGATAAGGTGCCTCCTATCGTTGGTTGAACCAACCTTAGTACAAAAGTAAAATGAACAAGTTAATTAAGAACGACACCTAAAGGAAAATGGGTGAATGTTCTCGGAGGAATTGGACTCTTTCTCATTAATATGTTTCCCGACATAAGCATCATAGCTTCAAACCTTAGAGACAACAATTTCTCTAAACTTGGAATGTGATTCAAGAATTAATGAAAATAACACATGAAAAAAAATTATTTTGTGAAATTTTGGGTGTGTTACAGTCACCTTCCACAAGTTGTTTTTGTACATTGCTTGTAGCAATACAAAGATACAAATTTTCAACCATTTTTGGAGTTACAAGTAAACATTTCTTCTTGTTTCATTAAATTATTATGATTAATTGTAAAAATGGTTAGATCAACTTTGCTCATGGAAATATAATTGATTTTAGTCAATTATCTTATGATATTTCCTTAGTTATATGTTTATCAAATACAATTATAATATATATAATTCTTAAGGTCGATTAGGGTCTTACATCCATGATATATTCACTTTGTCACCTTGCCAACCACACTTCAATGCATTCAAAGTATCTACCATTAACTAGGCCTTGTCATCAAGATTATACGTGAGGATATTGAAGCTCCAAGATATCAATGGAAGAGTGCAGTATTACTCACAAGTTTAGTGTTTTTGAGAAGGTGATAGAAGAATGAGACTCGTGAAGAGTTCGGGATATGGTAGGGATCATTGGAGGAATATGTGATTTATAAAACCAAGGAAGGAGAAATCAAAACTAGTGCTGTGTGAAGATGTCTCACTAGATCAAATAATTTACTAGCAAGCACATATCCTTAGTAGGGAAGTTCTGTGAAAGGTATAATTCTTGATAGGGTAAAGAGGAGTAAGGGGAAACTCTTCATAATTTTATCAATATAGATCCATCTTAACTCTGGATCTATCAAGTGCCAAGAGGGATCAAGTTAAATAAGTTTCCAAGTTTCATTCATTATTTTTAGTTTTAATTAATTGGAATATATATCTCTTTGGTTTTGAAGTTTATGTTACGGCCTATATTGTAAATTTTATATTTAATTAATATTTTATTATTTTATTAAAGTGCCACATGTCAACTCTAGGTCGAGCATGAAATTACACTTCTCCTTCATATTGAACTGTAGAAATCACCTCTTAGCGCAATGAGAATATATCTTGATGTGATCATTTAAGATCCTACAATAAATATCCATCTATAAAAGGTGGTACTAGAATAGGAGGGGGTTTGGAACCATATGGAATTCATTCCATCAGTGCTCCCACTTAGGGAAGAATATCCTTCATCCATTTGGAAAAGCATAAAACAAAATAAGAGGTAAAATTTGTGAAACATAAGACCATCGAAGGGGCCCTAAGAGCAATGACAACTTGAAGGAAGGTTTAAAAAATGATAATTATGTCTCTAAACTGTCATTGGTTGAGCACTTCCCACAAAAAGCATTGTCTATTTTCACACAAGTATATGATCTCTTGATTTAGGAAACTAAGTTATCAGATAATACTACAGTTTGAGATCTTAGGTGTGGTTTTGAAAGATTGCATGTTTTAGCTTTGTATGCCTTTACTAAGTAGTGAGGATTGATCACAACATGGAATAAGACATGCAAATTGAGGGTTTTTAATTCCTATATTCATCTACCAAGACATAGATAAAATGTTTGGATTTATGTAATTCATTCATATGTAAATAGGAGAGATTAATGGGATGCTGTGGTTCATTAATGATAGCTTTAAGAAGTATGATGTTATTATTAGTGGAGATATAGTTTTTACTTTAAAAGGAGGATATAAGTCCAGAGGAAAACAACAATGTAGATGGCTTAGTTGATTTCTTTATACACAAGAAGGATGACCTTATTCTTTGTGATGTATAATCGTTGATGATGACTCCAATATAGAGTAACATACTAGGGGAGGAGGTTATCTCTAAGAGGTTGGACATATTTATGATTGTATAAAAAATTATGAATAATATTAACAAAGTTAGGTCTGGAGGATGTTTTACTCGTTCTTATGTTATTATTCAACTACGAAGATATGATGATAAACCATAAGATCCCGTTAAATTCAATTCTTAATGGATCCAAGATGATGAATTTTATAAATTGACCAAGAATTAATGGGTTCACTTTGATGTTGAGAAATACAAGACTACAATGTTTTGATTTAATGTTAATCGTTAAATAATGTCAAAATATCATTGTTGAGTGGGTCAGAAGGAAAAAATTAACAATACATTGTTGGAAAAACACGATCGCAGAACAATAGCATAAAACAAGATGCAAAAATAAAACACATAAACACAATACAAGAGAGACACCAATATAATGTGGGTCACCAAAGATGGGATACGTCCACATAGAAATCACCAATCCTCTTTATTAAACCATCCAACAAAATGAAGGGATACTACCTGCAACAAATATGCTGCAACTTCCTCTTCTCTCTCTCACGATCTCATCTTTCACAATACAATACACATCCATAATACAATTCCTCATACAAAAGAGAGTTTCCTTATAGGGATAAAAAACCTAACATAACTTCTACAATCAAATCTGATATCTAATGAATGGCTCAGATTCACTATGAAATTACAAAATTTTGCAAGGCAATTTTCACCACATTTCAGTTACCTAAAAATGTACAAAAATGACCCCAAAAAATTCTCGTGGGCTCCCTCCCTAAACCAACATGAACCCTCAGGATGGAGGGCTCAACGACCCCCTTGGCGCTTGTTTATGTTAGTCGGTCGGGAATCCAAACACGGATGAAATAATAATCAATATCCACAACCAACATACATAACATAATGTTCTAGTAGTTGAAAATTATATAGCTAATATTTATGATCAAAATGGAAATTGAGTTTTGATAGAACATGAGATTCAAGTTCTAAAAAGGTAAGAGGACTCTAAAAGGGAATTACTAGCATGGGAAAATTATGAATGGAGACAGAAGAGTCCATACATGTGGCTAGTTGAAGTGATGATAATAATATTCTTTCTTAATTATTCAAATATGAGGAAGATATTGATGCTATTTGGGAAATTCAGGATTTAAAACACCCAAGGGTTACCAACATCAAGAAGGTCGGTAATATAGGTTTCTCTCATTTCATATCCTCTTGGAGGAACACAAAGAGAAACATTGCATAAATTGTAAACATTTCATCCTTCTTCCCTATAATTATAAATGCTCAACATAATCAACACATTATGGAGGTAGTCACAAAAGAGGAGCTAAAATAAGTTCTCCACTCCTTTCAAAAGGATAAAATCCAAGGCAAGATCACTGGATAATTGATTTTTACTCGAGCTTCTATGAGCTTCTTAAAGAAGAATTTGACTTTGGGCTCGAGAAAGCTATGCACTTACGAGTGAAGGAAATTGTTCACATATGATAGAACTATGCTAAAATAAACACATTCCATATTGAAAAGGTATCGACCTTCTCTTTCTTGTCAGAGCGAACTATGCAAGGATAATGCAAATACGATATCCAATAGTTTCTTACAATCGAATGTTAATTGGACAATTGAATTTTACTTGAGGTTCTATGAGCTCATTAAAGAACACCTAAAAATGGCATGGAAAAATTTTGGATGTCTACGAAATTCTTGGGGGAATTCAACACTATCTTCTTGTATGCCAAAGAAGGGTTCCCTAGATACCTTTAAGGAGTTTAGACTTATCTCATTTTGCAGTAAAATCTATAAAATTACTCTATAGTGTACAAAAATTTTGAACATTATAATGTTAGAAGTTATATATTCATAACAATTTGTTTTGTTTGAGTGGTAAACAAATAAATGGTGATTTCGGTGTATCCCAAGAGTGTCTACACACCATAAAACAAACAAATTACCTACTTTTATTATTAAATTAGATCTCTATAAGGAACTTTATTGGGTGTCTTGGTTAGATTTAAGAATAATACTAATATGTGTGGGTTTATACTTGAGTATTCTGAACTGGATTAAAAGATGCTTGAATGATGTTATTATTAGATCAAGGATTCCCTTCTTCATTCCTTTTAGGGCCCTAAAACAAGGGTTCCCGTTATAACATCTTATTTGATTGTCAGAGGTCCTTAAAGAATACATATCACATCTAAGGAAAATAGGAGGATTAAAAGGCATCAAGTTAGTAGACATCACATACTTACTCACCTCCTATTTGTTAATGTTGGTTTATTTGGGAATGGATCAATAGGATTCACTTTGAAGGCTAATGATTATGGCTATAAATATTGGATATGGATTTACTTA
This sequence comes from Pseudotsuga menziesii, assembly GCA_001517045.1. Lineage (NCBI taxonomy): Eukaryota > Viridiplantae > Streptophyta > Pinopsida > Pinales > Pinaceae > Pseudotsuga > Pseudotsuga menziesii. The sequence continues at coordinate 689,721 of LPNX011202754.1, read as the reverse complement.
AAAATTAAAAAGAGAATCCAAACAGGGTATAACAAATGGTTTTCATTAGGAGGTGGATTCTCACTTATCAATTTGTTATGCAAGATACCCCCTATCTATTGGAATCCTCTTGCAAGATTAGGATAAACTGAATTTTAATTTCCCATGTGAAGGAAGAAATGAGATTGGTGCTATGGCTCTAGCGAACTAGAATAGGCTATACAATCCAAAAAAATTGGAGGTTGGGGACTCAAAAGCAATTAAGTTTTTGTTTAATCCATAGTAGCAAAAAGACAACGAAGATTATTCATCGGAAATGGTTTATGAAATGAAGGAACTAGATACAAGTGTGTTGATCCCGTGTCAATGGAACAATGGGTTGAAAGTCGTAAAAATATCAGAGATTGTTATATTATTTGAAAAGATTTGGTTTCTTTCTTCCTAATCCTAGATTCTTGGTTGGATTGGATAATATTGGATATAAGTAGGGTTAGAATAGGATTTGACCCCAAAGGGAATTTCAAGTTATCAAACACACCAGTGAAAATACAACATGATCAAAATATACACTTCATGTATGAGTCCTCCTCATCTTTGCAAATATACCCTTGGAGGTAAACTTGGTTGAAAATAAATGAGCTAGAATTGAAAGGTGAAATGGTGGACAAACATGAATATTATGCACAACAACTAGTAGGAAGTGTAATTGAGATAAGGAAAGGAGAAGACAGATTGATTTGGTCAAAGTAATTACTTAGCAGTTTGTACTCTATCAAACATGGGTGTTCATCATTGTTTTTGAAAGATGTCCAAGATTTGGAAACTAAAATTGATAATAAAGACCATACTTTTCTTTTGGTTATCCTTAAACAAAGTATTGACTTGGGATACTTAGAGGGGAGGTATTTGTAAGGAACCAACATATAATTACATTGTAGATATCAAGAAGAAAATTTCTATCATTTTATTGTGGGTTGTCATTTCACTATGAAGGTATGCTTTGCTACAAAAACACTCATTGGAGGTGCAGGTCATAGGGGTTATCACTCCTTCTCACAAGGTTTCAAAGTTTGGTGTGAGAGTCCTCTTGTAAAAAAATACAAGGATTTTTCAATCATTATGACCTAGGATATTTGGAGGTCCAATAATGTAATACTCTTTAAAGGATCCTTATTAAACCCCTTATAGGGTTTTATACTCTATTGAGAACTTCAAGTCTATTAAAAGGACAAATATTTCCAGGTAAAGAGAGGCATTGGAGATAGATGAGTCCATGCCATGGGGTTTTTTGGATGGTGCATCATAGGGAAATCCAAGATATGTGGCACTAGTAGAAGATTTATCGATCTCATATCACTTCTCTTTCTGATCTCCAAGATTATTTATGGAACAAACATTGGAAAGAATTTAGTGTCCTCTCATCCTTCCTCAAAATAACAATAGAAAGGGGCATGCACAAAGTGTAGGTGTTTGGTGATTTTAACCTTAGTATTCAATAGATGATTACCATTTAAAAATTGGGACTTCAATCACTAATAGATTATGTTCAAGATTGGAGTATATTTTCCATGTCTCTTGCGAATTAAGCAGTGTGGTGGGACACATCCAAGTCAATGGTATCAAATCAGGTCGGTCAATTGGGGATGATTGAAATTAAAAAGGGTATCTGTAATGTCCCAAATTTGGCATTGGGTCACAATGGCCAAATCACATTTTCCATATTCATGAAATTTGTCAAATGGATGCTAAAAGTCAAATAATTGCCAAGGAGGAAAATCACTAGTTTCCTAGGTTGGGGGTGGAAGCTTTGAGATTTGGAATAAGGGGGATAATAAATTATGTTTAGACATTATAAGGGGATAAATATTTAATAATTGATCTTATTAAATAAATACAATATAAAATGGAAGTGGCAATAGAGCATGAAGACACGTGGAGACTATGGGGCCCACACTAGCTAGAATTCCTATGTTAAATGGTATCTTTCTCTTGCAAATTCGAATATATGGGAAGACTAATGCTTTGGGATGGATTATGAGGTTAATATAATTGTCCATATACTTCATAGATCTAAATTTGGGATGGATTTTAACTTAAATGGGAGAGGAAGAGCCAAATGGGAGTTTCATGGACCTTGGCTAGATTCCCCTTACATTTATGACAACTATGACACCAATGATGGAGATTCTATGACAGTTATGACAGATATGATAGTTAGATTACCCTTACATTTATTTCATGTTTATAATACTCTCAGGTCGAAATACCCAAAATAATTCATGTAAAAATGTTGAACAATGAAGAAATAGTGCCATTTCCCCACTATCTTGTTGTGAACCATGGTAAGGCTGATGATTTCGAATTGGGAGAGAATTTAATTGTCAATTTATGATTGGAATCAATTAAATATTCTATTTTATTCATTCTCATAAATTTTCAAGTCTAAATTCCCAAGATTTGTATGTCAAAATGACTTTTAATGAGCAAATAATGACCATTTCCACTACATTTTGATATATGCCATGGTAATGCTTATTATTTCGAATGGAGGAATTTATATCTGGTAAATGTATGATGGATGGACTGTAATTAATGTGTATTTCAAGTCTAATATTCAGTACTTAAGCATTGGAATCCATTTTACTCATTTTTATTGCATAGGGAGAAGATTTGGTGCATTTTCCCCAAGGGTCGAAATTGTGACTTGGGAGTTGTTTTGGAAAGAGTACCTTACACATACACATACCCAGCCTCTTTTCATAAATTCAAGTGACTTTGGGATCATTTGTGAAGCCATTTCCAGCAATTACCCAGGGGGAATTGGAGCCCCAATTTGCTACTAAAGACTCCTACTTTGAACATAACATTAAACAAGTCTGCAGAAGTAATTGGGAGGTAAAAAAAACATACATGAGAATTATATTTAATTTATATTATCATTCATGTACCTTTAAAGAAAATTTGGAAGCATTTGGGTCAATTTGGAGGTTTAGACATCAAAACTAGTCAAGAGCCAAAATTGTGAAAAAATTGGAAAATTGGGCATTTTAATAAAATTCCAAAAAGGGGACATTACAGTGGTATAAGAGCATGGTATTGGCACTTATTGAAGTTATGGATGGTATATATGAATTGAATAAATTCATTAATCCATATGGTGATGATATGTCCAGGCAGGTTAATCAAGCATTCAAATGGGCACATAAAACTATTAATTATGAAGACCTTAATGATTGGTTGAAGGAATTTATAAAAAATAATTCAAATAAGAACTCATTAAGTAATAATCATCAATGCACAAGTACGGAGGAGACCAAGGAGCTACAAATTTCTGTGGGTGATGAAGAAGAAAAGGAATTACATGAAGAGGATCAAAATTCACTCCCAAATGACTTTGAAAAAGATGAGGAAACATCACATGAGAAGGAAGAAGAGTACCTTGAAACTATTGAATATCATTCTGAAACAAATTCTACTATGGACATGGACCAAAGAGCATCTACTGATGGATGCTTGAACTATGAAGGAGTACCTACTGATGGGTGCTTGCACCTCTATGTTGATGACATAGAGATCAATTTTGAAAGTGTTGCTGCAAGCCAAACTTCCATTAAACCTGAAAATGAATACCTTGTAGCAGTTGAAGAAGAAACAAGATCAACTTCCCCATCACCACTTGAGCTTCATGAAGTTGGTCAAATCAAGAAGGAAGAATATGAGGAGGTTCATTTGCAAGAGCCTCATTTTCTTGAAGGGTCCTTAAAGATGAATGAAAATAATATCCAAGAGGCCCTTAGAATACTCCATGACACTCAAGCATTGGTATCAAATTCTTGTTGGAGAGATACTTCCTTGGAGGAGCCATCATTTCTTGAAGACATGGAGAAGATTCAAAGATCAATGTGCAACATCAAAGGTAATTTCATGTCTTTGCTTTTTGATAGAAAAAATGTCATTGAGCTTATTGAATGGTTACATGAATCCTACTTGAATAATAATGAAGTTATTCATAAGCTCACAATTCAAAATGAGCAACTTCTTGAAAAGTTGCAAGACACTTGTCTTTCCTCCTATGTTTCAGATTGTCAAATGGTAGATTGTTTGGAGGATTCTCATGACATGGTGGGTCATGAGAAATTTGGAAATTTGAATGTACTTTATGTATTTGAAGATTTTATTGAATAGATCCAAACACTTGATGTGGTTGAAGAGGAACTTGAATTGTCTCTTGATGAAGGGTATGCAATTTTTAAAGAAGAACATGATTCCTCTACATTGGAACCAATCTATGACAAAGGTTTCACACTCTTGAAGGAGCTGCATAATACTACCCCTATGGATCCTTCACATTATGACAATTTTGCACTTAATGATCATTTGGGTGAGTTGGTTCTTTCTCCTACATCCTACACTTCTAAATTTTACAGCAGTCATCCTAATGAAGTATGGGTGAAAGGTTTCTTTTTGATGGTGCCACATGAAGAGCATGGACATTCTATTTCTCCTTTTTATGATTTAATTATTATAGAACCATCTTATTTACATTTGCAGAAGAATAATTGTTTACATTATGATTATACACATCTACATGGGTGCACCTATGATGTTCACTTGAGTCACTTGGAGACTCATGATTTTCCTTGCTCCTTGCCTAGTCTATTTGATGTTTGAGGAACTTCATCACACACTTGGGTGAAGAGATATGTGATTGAACAACATTCTTATTGGAAGAAAAATCCTCTATTATTTCATGATGATATACATATTCATGGGCGTATTGATGAGACTTCTTTGATCCACTTGAAGTCTTCATGTTTTCTTTGCTCCTTATTTGGTTCATATTTTAGTGGAGGTTCTTCATTCACTTCTTGGATGAAAGAAAAAATGGCTGATTATTATTTTTATGCATATTACATTCTTTTGGAGCAGCAATATAGGAAATGGTATCCTCACCTATGTCATTGGAGAATATTTGATTGGTCACTTGAAGCATGTATGCACTTGGAAAATGGTAGTCTACTCACTGGGAGGTATAAGCACTTTCATGATTTCTTGGTGAGGCACCTCCTTGATGTACATTCTTATTATGTTGTTATATACTTTGATGATATATATTATGCACTCAAGATCTTTGGAAGAATGCATACAAGAAAATGGGATCGAGTAATTCTCTTTCCAAATGGTATGGGTTGGAGAGCACTCTTAATTGTTGGAGTGCAATGCAAGCAATGGGACCCTGGGATAGTCTTTAGTCCCATTGATTTCAAGTTCTTTGGGAAACAAGTAGTATGGGAGATGGATTCTCCACTTAATAAGGTGATGTTAATCAGAGTAGTGCAGCAGCAAGCATGGTGGTTCCTCTCTGAAACATTCATGAAATCTCAAAGACTCAAAGTGGGCAGCTTAGTGGCAACTTCAAAGAATCAGATAGAAAGCAGGTTCTTCAACAACCATGTTTGGAATTGCTTGAGGAAAAGAAATATTGGGAAGAGAGGATTTGTAATGTCCCAAATTTGGAATTGGGTCACAATGGCCAAATCACATTTTCCATATTCATGAAAGTTGTCAAATGGATGCTAAAAGTCAAATAATTGCCAATGAGGAAAATCACTAGTTTCCTAGGTTGGGGGTGGAAACTTTGAGATTTGGAATAAGGGGGATAATAAATGATGTTTAGACATTATAAGGGGATAAATATTTAATAATTGATATTATTAAATAAATACAAGAGAAAATGGAAGTGGTAATAGAGCATGAAGACACGTGGAGACTATGGGGCCCACACTAGCTAGAATTCCTATGTTAAATGGTATCTTTCTCTTGCAAATTCGAATATATGGGAAGCCTAATGTTTTGGGATGGATTATGAGGTTAATATAATTGTCCATATACTTCATAGATCGAAATTGGGATGGATTTTAACTTACATGGGAGAGGAAGAGCCAAATGGGAGTTTCATGGACACTTGGCTAGATTCCCCTTACATTTATGACAACTATGACACCAATGATGGAGATTCTATGACAGTTATGACCCAAGTCAGATATGAAGGATGAAATAATGAAATATTGACATCTCAGGCCTGAATAGAGCATCTTGGAGTTCTAATTTGGGAGTTTGAGAAGGCCAAGAGGCTCCTACTCAAATTTGGTAGAAGAGGGAAGGTGAAGAGAGAGGCCACATGGCATAGCATGAGCAGCCACACCAATTCAACTTGGATTTGGTTTATGGATGGATTTGGAACCTTATAATACCAATAAGTTTTATAAAATACAGTGATAATCCATGAGAAGAAGATTTTTCTCATTTGTGAATTATGAGAGCTAGTGGATGACTAGTTTTCTTGCTTAAGTCAATTTCGAGGGTGAAAGATTCCCATCCTGGTTGGTGTTTGGAAATGCCACTCAGGTATTTCATGGAGATTTAATGGAGTATTAATTGCAGGTTTAAGCTACAGGAAATAATGTTTATTCTTCTATTGCAGCACTCTCTCTCAACTATTTCCAGTTTTCACACCATATTCATGCCAAGGAAGGGATTGTGCTTTGGGTGAGCTATTGATCTCTTTGGGGAAGATTATAATGCTCATTATCTTATGTTCTGATGTATATTCTCGGTATTTCATGTTTAGAATACTCTCAGGTCGAAATACCCAAAAGAATTCATGTAAAAATGTTGAACAATGAAGAAATAGTGTCATTTCCCCACGATCTTGTTGTGAACCATGGTAAAGCTGATGATTTAGAATTGGGAGAGCCTTTAATTGTCAATTTATGATTGGAATCAGTTTTATATTCTCTGTTCTTAATTCTCATAAAGTTTCACTTCGAAATTCCCAAGATTTGTATGTCAAAATGACTTTTAATGAGCAAACAATGACCATTTCCACTCCATTTTGATATATGCCATGGTAATGCTTATTATTTCGAATGCAGGAATGTATCTCTGATAAATGTATGATGGATGGACTATAATTAATGTTTATTTCAATTCTCATATTCATTAATTAAGCATTGGAATCCATTTTACTCATTTTTATTGCATTGGGAGAAGATTTGGTGCATTTTCCCCAAGGGTCGAAATTGTGACTTGGGAGTTGTTTTGGAAAGAGTCATAACAGCCTGTATAAAATGAACCATGATGCGTATGAGAATTTTAAAAGGTCCCTTACACATACCCAGCCTCTGTTCATAAATTCAAGTGACTTTGGGATCATTTGTGAAGCCATTTCCGGCAATTACCCAGGGGGAATTGGAGCCCCAATTTGCTAGTAAAGACTCCTACTTTGAACAGAACATTAAAAAAGTTTGCAGAAGTAATTGGGAGGTAAAAAAACACACATGAGAATTATATTTAAGTTATATTATCATTCATGTACCTTCAGAGAAAATTTGGAAGCATTTGGGTCAATTTGGAGGTCTAGACATCAAAACTAGTCAAGAACCAAAATTGTGAAAAAATTGGAAAATTGGGCATTTTAATAAAATTCCAAAAAGGGGACATTACAGTAACTTGATAGATCACCCTCCCTACTCCTTTTTGTAACTCTTTTTTTTCCAATAATTGTACATTGGATATAGGAGAGTTGATATAGAACTTCGACCCTTAGATAGGTTGATGAAGTCTATAATGAAAAAATGTCTTTTTGATATCTCTTGGAATTTTGTGAAAGCAGAGGTTTTATATTGAGACATAATTCAATTACATATCTTACTTGTTTATATGCTTCTGCCATATATTTATAAATTTAATGTTAACATTTCAATCTATGAAATAAAAATATTACACATTTTTAAACCTATTGCACATTTTTAATTCAAAATAAGAAAGACAGAATGAAAGGAAAATAAATTTAAATATACATGGCATATAATATTTATTATAAAATGGCATTAACCAAGAACACATGAAACAATGGAAAGGAAGGAAACGCGAAATATTTAAGAGTTTCAGCTTCCCCACAGTGCAAACATGGAGGAAAATACAATAGAACATTCAAGAGACAATCAGCTCCGCACAATGGGCTTCCTCGGACTAGGAAGGCTCTCCGTAAGATTAGAAATGAAAACCAGCCAACACAACACAATAAAATCGATGAAAAGAACTCCCTCAGTCATCCCATCCACCTAGAATCCTCCAGAAATAGGATTTGTGAAACTCAATTTTGATGGGGCGAGTAGAGGCAACCCTGGATCGGGTGTCTATGGAGGGATTTTCAAAGATCATGACAGTAGAATAATTAGATACTATGTAGGATCGATGGGAACAGACAGTAAAAATGAAACGGAGTTGTTTGTAATGCTTCAAGACATCCTAATAGCTAAAAAAGAGCAGTTCACTAAGTTGGTAGTTGAGGGTGATTCTACCTTGATGATTCAAATACTCAAATAAGATCCTCAATGGATCCCATCTCAACAAATTTAATCCTAATTGGAATATAGCCTCCAAGATGGAGCTTCTTACCACCAACCTAGAAAGTACAATAGTTATAGTCACTCATCATATTCTATGGGAAGCCAAAAAGCTATTCGGCAAGCTGGGGATCACAACAGGGAAACATGCAACCAAGCTTGGGATGTGGCAGACTAAGAATCTTTGAAAGAAGTGTGGAATACACAAGAGAAGTGAGGAATAATTGGAGTATCTGTAATGAACAAAATATATAATAAATGTTTATTTATTATATATTTTGTTATGTAATGAACAAAATATATAATAAATAAACATTTATTAATAATGAAAGAACTAATACTTAATGAAGAGACACCTTGAAAAAGCTTATGCCTCTTTACGAAAGGGCACCCAGCATGGGTATTTAAAGAAGCATAATTCTTATGGTAAAATCATCTCTTATCTTATCAATCATATATTTTATTATTCATAGAGTATTGTAATCTACCTTATTTGTGCTGGTTATTTTCCTAAGAAACGATTTTGTCATTTCATGTGGTATCAGAGCTAGTTCTGATTCTGGCCCTCGGCAACACCCTTTATTCAAACCTTGTCTAGTAAATATTTCATAGTTTCTTTGAACCCCGATCTTTGGTATTTGAGCACCAACTAGGAATTTGGCCATTTAAAAAAAAATTATGTGAAAACATAAGCACTACTCTGCCGAGAAATCAAAAGTAATTCACTGCCAAATTCGAAATCAAGCAAAACTAGAAAATTCAGAAGAATACTATAGCGATGGATAAAAAAGGAAACTCTTGAATTGTACGCATAATGTTACTTGATCAACTGGATGTGGTTGTTGTAGGAAGGATTATATTGCAGAACTTTCTAACCAAGGATTAAAAACCTACAACAATTGAAATTGAGCCACTACTTGTTCATACTGAGAAGTGGTGGTATCACTGTGAATTGTCATTGTTCTTCCATTCGTGATGTGTCTTGTTGGAACGAAAATCAAACAGAGGAAGTGACAAGAATAGATAGCTGCTACAATAAGTGAGAAGTTGTCATAAAAAATAGAGCCATTAGAATAGATAAATATTCCACAACAAGATCTGTTTTCGAGCAATTTTTAAAATTATAAAGAATATTAACATGAACGTGGCCAAAGTTATCAAGGTTCCAAAAGAGATGTGCCCTTCTGTATCGCCGCTTTTAACAATTAAAATTACTGTGAAAGTCATAATTTATAACTAGCATACCCCCAAAACAAGTGAAATGAAACACCGAAGAAAAGGTAATGCTCAATTTCTAAGCATGCAATAAAGTGTAAACAAGGCTCTTGTGCACGCATCTGATACTGATTTTCTTCCTCCACGGCACACACACAACTAGTCAAAATGTGTAATGACAACAACGTGAATCTATATTGGACTGGCTATCTCTCTTTATAAAACCTTGATCGAAACTCGCACCTTTTCATAATTTCAAAAAGAAGGGTAAAAGAGATCAAGATGTGTGTGATTAGCAGTAGAATAGGATCTTGATTATGTAGTATAATCAAAGTTCCATACTGCATGTACCAAAAACAACATACATTAATAATAAGTAATAAGCATTCAATATTAGCTTGAAACCTTGAGCATAAATATTAAATCATCTGCAACCAAAAAGAACTTTGAACAATTATAGCAGGCCAACCAAAGAACCGACGAGAATAAAAAACATGGGTGATCAGGCATGGGCTTGATGTGTGTGATAATTCACCAAGGGAAGAGGCCTCCATTTAAACAATAACACATTTCTAACCTTAGCGAGTATTGCGTTGCTTTAGCCATTCAAATTTTTTTATGGTGGTTTTCTTTTAAATTTTCAATCTCAAGTTAAGTTGATTAATTAACTCGTTTCATGTCTATTTAGAGAACAAACTCGTTTCACTTCCTTTGTTTTGATTAGACAACTAATCACAAGTGACACATATCCAAATTGTTTCAAATCTATCATGGTTTACCCAAAATTCATATTTAATTTGTTTGGGCTAAACCATGTTACTTTGGAAAAATATAAGAATAAGGACCCTCAGACACGAATCAATCCCAACACTAACAAGTATAGCTAGCACGCGCCGACACGTAGAGCTAACGTGCACTTCATAACCATGTCAATTGGTATTGAGTCATCCATTATTATTAGTGTTGGAACACATAAAGTATCACTGCCTCATCATACCATACCACCATACGAAGAATAAAGGATCGATCTCCCATAAAAACGCAAAGATCTACTCCATGAAGCAAAGGTCAGTACTGCCCACATAATTGTATATTACTGCATCCTAGTTGGGATTGATAGGACACTGTCGTGTTACAAGTTATGCGTGTGTATTCCCACTATTCAATCTCTGGTTAAGAGCATGGTCCTTCCATATGTCCTTAGAGTGGAGGAAGTTTGTGTCATTCTCAGATTTAATTGATTTCATTGTGGTCGTTCTAAAGTCCACTTGTTAAGACGCTATTGTAAGAGGAAATTGTTTCCATGTCCGTGTCTATGTGGTCTATGTCAACGTAGATGTATAGCATTTAGGTGCCTACGAAGGTGAAAACAAATTTATATAAGTGAGTTTGAATTGGGTTGGGGTGGATCTCTATTAGTGAGACCCCCCTTATCTTAAGGCTAGTGAGTTTCAGATACCAGGGTTGGACCGAACATTAGGGAAACCTAGTTTCCAACAAATGATAAAATATATATCCATCAAGTTACCACCAAACACAAGAAATAAGTTACTCATCACATAAGACCCGAGTCAATATCACACCATGCCACATCCACCCAACATGCACCGTACAGGAAAGGAAGGGAAGGGAAGGTCCAACGGGAAACAAAGGTAGGTACAACGAGTGGAAAGAAGGAGTACTTGCACAATGAAATATTACACGAGTGTGATCAATTTTAACCCACCATTTCCTGTGAGACACTGGAGCTATGGAGTGGAGATATAGTGGGATGCATCGTTAGAGCCTTCTTGCAAAATCCAAGCAAACAATGACCAAAACTTTGCTTGCTCGACTAATCCAATGGGTTATGGCACATCCAGGCGTCTCTGCATTAGAGACTATGTTTGGGATCCTGTATGAGGAAACTGCAAAAAAATTAAGCCGATCAAACTCTATAGCTATGGGTTTCTAATAAATATAGGTGGTTTCTATTCAATTGGGTTGTTTCATGAAACTTTCACTCTTCAGATGTATTCGTCTGTGTTAATCCCAATGGTTGAGAAAACAATAACCGATGGGCTCTGATTGGAGGTGAGTAGTGCACATAACAGGAAATTAAATAAAATGACAATTAAAATCCGATACCCACTTCCCTGGATAGATGATCTATTCAATTGGTTCCGCGGAGCAACTATCTTTTCAAAGATAGATTTCAGGACGAGTTATCATCAAGTGTGAATAAAGGATGAAGATATATTTAAGACAACATTTAGGATCTGTTACGGTCACTATGAATTTGTCGTAATACCCTTTGGGTTGACAAACGCACCTACTACTTTCATGTGTTTAATGAACAACATTTTAAGTAATTATCTGGATAAGTTTGTAGTCATCTTTATTGATGACATACTAATCTACTCTAAAAATGAACAAGAACACAAAGAACATCTAAAAATAGTTTCACAAGTTTTAAGGGAATGACATCTTTATGAAAAGTTCAGTAAATGTGACTTTTTCAAAAACAAGATTCAGTGCCTCGTACACGTAGTGTCCAAGGATGTAATCTTGGTTGATCCGGACAAGGTAAAAGCCATCATCGAATGGTCGGTTCCTAAGAACGTATCTGATATCAGATTGTTCATGGGAATTACCAGATACTACAGAAAGTTCATTAAGGATTTCTCCAAGATTGCTTACCCCATAAACTCTTTGAAAAAGAAAGGAAAAAAGTTATAGTGGACTAAAAAGTGTGAGGAAAGTTTTAACAAGTTAAAACACTTATTAACCATCGCCCCAATCCTAAAAATTGTTGATCCATTTAAGGATTTCATCGTGTGTACCGACTCTTGCAATGAAGGGTTAGGTGGGGTCTTATTACAAGATAATTATGTGGCGTCTTATGAATCCATAAAATTAAAATATCATGAGAAAAACTATGCAACACATGATTTAGAACTCGTTGCAATAACACGCCCTAAAAATGTGGCAACATTAATTAATTTGAAGGAAATTTTTACTTATGTCAAATAACATAACCCTTAAATATTTGTTTGACCAACACAATTTGAAAGCAAGACAAGCAAGATGGATGTCTTTTCTAAGTGAATACGACTTTGAAATAAAACATATTAAAGGAAAAGAAAATAAAGAGGCGGACACTTTAAGTCGACACACAAATTTACTATTCGCAAGCACCAGCTATGAAATTGATTTGGAAAATCAGATTTTAAGCGCTGGAATTCCTAATAAAGAGTATCAACTGCTAAAGGAAAAGGCTGCTAAAAATGAACAAAATCAGATAAAAACATATTTCATCCTAAATTAGCAAGCTCTATTGTTGCACAAAAACAGGTTGTATATACCAAACATTGCAGAAATTAAATTAATAGTCATGGATGAGTTACATAAAAGACCATACTCGGGGCATTCAGGTTATCAAAAAATGATTACCATGATTAGAAAAGAATTCTTTTGGACGAATATGAAAAAATAAGTGGCATAGTACTTAGCTCGCTGCCTAGAATGCCAGAAATTTAAAGAAGAACATCAATATCCCGCAGGATTGCTGCAGCCATTACCCTTTCCAGAATGGAAATGGGAAACAATCAATATGGATTTCATCACCGGATTTCCCAAGAACTTTAGACAACATGACTCTATCATGGTTGTGGTAGATAAATTAAACAAACCAGCACATTTAATACCTGTTAAATCTACCTACAAGGTTGTTATTATTGCAGACAACTTTATGAAAGAAATATTCAAGATGCATGGTGTGCCAAAGATAATAGTTTCAGACAGAGATGCAAAGTTTAAAGGTAATTTCTGGAAGTCCTTATTCAAAGGCCTGGGTACCCAATTAAACTTCAGTACTGCATATCATCCGCAAACGGATGGGAATACTGAAAGAATAAACCAGGTTATGAAAGATATGCTAAGGGTGTCTATTATGGATAAACCGGGTAAGTGGGAAGACTAATTACACTTAGTTGAATTTACCGATAATAATAATTTCCAAGTTTCTGCAGGTATGAGTCCATTCGAAATCTTGTATGGGCGTACGTGTAATACTCCAATATCATGGAGAATCCCTATTGATAGGTTAATGTTAGGTCCTTATTTGTTAAAGGAAATGGAGCTAATTGTGAAACAAGTATAATAGAACTTGAAAGGTGCCCAAGATAGGAAAAAAAGCTATGTTGATCTAAAAAGAACTCCTAGAGATTACTAGGTGGGTGATCATGTATATATAAAGGTAAAGCCCAAGAAAATCTCTTTAAGGCTAGGAAAGTATTCGAACCAGGCACCCTGGTATTGCGAGCCTTTTGAAATTTTGGCCCGAGTAGGGCCGGTCGCATACCAGTTAGCCCTACCACCAAATATTAAAGTTCATAATGTATTTCATGTTTCTATATTGAAAAGGTATATTCATGATAACTCTCATGTGATTGATTGGAATGTAATCCAGGTGGAACCCGAAGGAGAGTTCCAAGTGGGACCGGAGTGCATTCTCAACAAGAGAGAGCTTATATTCTGGAAACATACCATCAAACAAGTCAAGGTGCAATGGAAGCACCTTAGTCCGGAATAGGCTACTTGGGAGCTGGAAAGTAATATGCGGGAGGCATATCCATATTTATTCCACGGAGATGAAATGGAAGAATAAACAAAGTTATAACACCGAGGACGGTGTTATCTTCTAAGGGGAGATGTATGTAACACCCCCAGAATTTATTATTATTATTAAATCTGCTGAAAATACTCTGTTATTATTTTTATTATTTTTTACAAGGAGAATGTCAAGAATAAAACATTATATAACCAAAAACAATTTTATTAAATAAAATATGTTGAAAGGGGACAGGAGTGGAGAAAGCTGTTGAAGAGGGCTTGCTGACCCACAAGAGGGAATGAACAAGTGGCAAAGACCACTGAGTGAGAACTCAGGATGCAGGAGACATCATCCCCTAAAATTAGGTCATCACTCCTAGTTGAGTGCTAAAGAGCAGGAGGCTCATAAATGACCAAGTCCTAGGCAAAATACTATAAATTAGTATGTCCATGAGTAGAAGGAGGATAGCATTGTACTGGGGATTAATATTTGAAAAATAATGCTAGAGATTGTGCATTAAGAATTCGCTCTTGTGGTTCAGCGAGCAGGCTCGGGGGTTCTAGAGCAGGTGATTTGACTACTCTGGGAGATTGGTAGGGAGGAACAACATATCCACTCTTGTTTTTCCCCAAAACGTTGGTGCCAAGTTTATACTTCACTTTTATTTACCATATAATTTTAACTCTGTTTAAACTCTGTAGATCCGAAGTAGTTGAATTTTGAACCCTTGACTATTCCAATACTGAAATTTGTGTATGTTATATTATCTGAATAGAATGCAGCTAAGACTTGGAGATAATGATTTTTCTTATTTTTCTTAAATATAGAATTGTTAAATCTTCTACCTCTACGGTTGAATATCACGTTAACTAATGGATTTATTTATGTTATGCACTCCCTTATAAGATTCACAATTATAATTCGTAATTTTTTTAGCATATTATATTTATAATTATCAGTTCTCTATGCAGTGCCTCCAATAATATTCATCTATGTTTCGTAGAGATATTTGTTTTAAAAACTGTCTTTTACAAGTTGTGAACCCTTAGTTTTATTGTTTCCTATATAATATTTACATTTCCTACATAAGGATTTGAGGAAACCCTTAGTATAGGGTCGGTAATAAGATAGGGTAATTGTAAAGACTAGATCAAAGTTACCCTTAAAACAATAAGTGATTTTATAACCGACTGGATAGGTAGTTTATTTTCTTTACCTATAACTTTTTTGTAAACTGAGTGATTATGGGTCAAAGACCGTTAAGCAAATTTTATATCTTTACACAACTTAGAATCGATTTTCCCTTACAAAGAGAAGTCTGGAGGTAAGTATATAAGCTCTTTATCATCTATATATCCATTTCTTTAGATTTATGAA
Organism: Pseudotsuga menziesii; assembly: GCA_001517045.1. Taxonomy (NCBI): domain Eukaryota; kingdom Viridiplantae; phylum Streptophyta; class Pinopsida; order Pinales; family Pinaceae; genus Pseudotsuga; species Pseudotsuga menziesii. The sequence continues at coordinate 674,145 of LPNX011202754.1, read as the reverse complement.
TTTAAATCCTTAATTGTACATGAAGCCCTCTTTTCAGAAAAATGTTTAATTAAAGACAAATAGGAAGACGATTTTCACAATCAAACCATCAGATCGAAGATCGATTTGGTTACAGCTATCGCTAAATTTAATTATTAACCATATAGTAAACATCCAGTAAATTATCAATATCAGATCTGCTGACATACTTAGCGAAATATAGAAGCTCTTCAAAATTGTAAACACATGCTGAAAAAAATTGCATTAACCTTTGCATTAGGAGGGCATAAGCAGAAGTTAGGATTAAGCTCTTTTAATTTATTCCCTCAAACTTTAAATTAGTATCCATAACCATAAAATTACAGGATCAAACCCTAGGTCAGGATAAAACATAAATAACCACTCTGATTTGGAGTTTAAACACATAATGTTTTTTTTTTTTGCCTAATACTCAATGCACGCCCAGAAATTGAAGGACTTAATTGTTCACGTCTCAGAGTCGATTACATTTCTAGTAGATCAAAAATAAATAAAGAAATAGAATTGACGAGTATGCATGAATCCACTGCTAAAACAGATTTCATGTCTCCTAAAAAATATACACCGGTCATGGGATCAAATCCCATACTGTAAAACTAGGGATAATTAACGAATGTTAAACCAAACATTACATCTAGCAGCGAGATTTTCAAAGACATCATCGTATACAAGTTAAAAACCCTAGAGGAGTTTACTACATGCATTAAACCAGCAGCTGGTAGCCTTTTTCTTAATACAAGTGGAAACCATTTAAAATTGTCATAGTAAAAATACACTTTTCTCTGAATCATTGCATAGGAAGACGTCCAACAACTCTGATGTATGGATCCTGTAAACCATGCGGTGGGTGTTAGTTTAGATTTTGTTTTTATTTAATGCATAAAAACTCAGAGGAAAATTTCATATTACGATTAAGTTGGGTCACTCACCAGGGCGTCTTATGATGTAGGCCTGGGAGAAGGAGACCTCGTCACCTCCCTCCCAGCGCCAGCACCTGCAGCATTTTTATCAGAAGATTAGTTTCCCCTACCATCTTGAAAAACCCTCCCAAAATGTTTCGAATTCATGGCAACTCAACAAACTTGGTCGTTCGTCAAGGGTGGACAAGGGCCAGCTCCTCTAAGCTCCCTTATCCCTCTCGGCCTGCACTTTTCAAGAGAAACTAATTAAAGAAAAACAGTAAATTAATTTCAAAGCTTAAATGTACAAGGATAGGATACCAAAACTTAGTTTTTACCTGTCGAAACAGACTACAATCCATTTTCCAAGCTGCGCAGGTTTGGATCAACGTGATAAGCACCTACGAAGTTAAAACTGGAGCATCCATCCTCTTGAAATCAACTACAACACCTGTAAGCCCCTGAAACAACACCGGAAGGAAAGAAAATAGTTACAGAGTTCGACCCTCGGCCATACCTCCCACAGAGAAAGAAAACTAAGTGTAGTAATGATGCCTCAAACCAAGTAATGTCACATTTTGAAACCCTACCAAGGAACCACGTGATCAGCCACCAGGTGTATGGCCTAATGAGGTTCTATATCCTGAAGCAAACCTAGTTTCTTTGTTGATCGCAGCCAGGTCACACTGTATTTTCTTACAACCCAAAACTCACTTTAAAAATAATGCACGAACAGTTTTATTTCCCTCATAAAGTGCAAATCAAAGCCTTGATCTTTGTGCAAAGTGTAAGCCACATCTTGATAACAATCATTTTGTCTCTAAAACCTTGGTTTATGCAAGTCAACTCTGGCAGTGTTTCCACCTTTTTGCATCTTGGGGTAAAAACCTTAGGAATCCATAGAGTTTGGACTTAACCCCCTTAGAGATGGCAACCTTGCATCCTTCCTAGTTCAGGGAAGGACTTAGAGTAGAGAGTTAGGATAAAACTCAGAAATCTTTATTAATGCCCTAGTCATATATATGTTAACCAGCGTAAAGTTTCACAAGCAATTGTTTTATTATGAATAGTGTGTAACCATACTATGACATAGTGCAAATTTATAAACGTGATAATAATTATCATGTGGAAAAACATGATCACTTTTGAAAGCAACAATACAACATTTTATGGCAATACATCTTCACAATCGAAGGATAAGAAATCTCTCTCTACAAAAGTAAACCAGTTTATGGTCTTAAAAACCTCTTAAACCACTTGTATTATACTTTTGCATGGCTGAAATGATTTTACAAACCTAAGCCTCAAACTTAGGGGTAGATCATAGGAACTGGAGTAGGTCCAACCTTATAAACATTAGTCTCAATTTACTTAACAAGCAACGACAAGATAAGGTGCCTCCTGTCATTGGTTGAATGAGCCTTAGTACAAAAGTAAAATGAACAAGTTAATTAAGAACGACACCTAAAGGAACATGGGTGAATGTTCTCGGAGGAATTAGACTCTTTCTCATTAATATGTTTCCCGACATAAGCAGCATAGCTTCAGACCTTAGAGACAACAATTTCTCTAAACTTGGAATGTGATTCAAGAATGAATGAAAATAACACATGAAAAAAATTATTTTGTGAAATTTTGGGTGTGTTACAGTCACCCTCCACAAGTTGTTTTTGTACATTGATTGTAGCAATACAAAGATACAAATTTTCAACCATTTTTGGAGTTACAAGTAAACATTTCTTCTTGTTTCATTAAATTATTATGATTAATTGTAAAAATGGTTAGATCAACTTTGCTCATGGAAATATAATTGATTTTAGTCAATTATCTTATGATATTTCCTTAGTTCTATGTTTATCAAATACAATTATAATATATATAATTCTTAAGGTCGATTAGGGTCTTACATCCATGCTATATTCACTTTTTCACCTTTCCAACCACACTTCAATGCATTCAAAGTCTCTACCATTAACTAGGCCTTGTCATCAAGATTATACGTGAGGATATTGAAGCTCCAAGCTATCAATGGAAGAGTGCAGTATTACTCACAAGCTTGGTGTTTTTAAGAAGGTGATAGAAGAATGAGACTCGTAAAGAGTTGGGGATATGGTAGGGATCATTGGAGGAATATGTGATTTATAAAACCAATGAAGGAGAAATCAAAACTAGTCGTGTGTGAAGATGTATCACTAGATCAAATAATTTACTAGCAAGTACAAATCCTTAGTAGGGAAGTTCTACGAAAGGTATAATTCTTGATAGGGTAAAGAGGAGTAAGGGGAAACTCTTCATAATTTTATCAATATAGATCCATCTTAACTCTGGATCTATAAAGTGCCAAGAGGGATCAAATCAAAGAAGTATCCAAGTTTCATTCATTATTTTTAGTTTTAATTAATTGGAATTCATATCTCTTTGGTTTTGAAGTTTATGTTAGGGCCTATATTGTAAAATTTATATTTTATTTATATTTTATTATTTTATTAAAGTGCCACATGTCAACTCTAGGTCGAGCACGAAATTACACTTCTCCTTCATATTGAACTGTAGAAATCGCCTCTTAGCGCAATGAGAATGTGAATAATGAGAATATATCTTGATGTTATCATTTAAGATCCTACAATAAATATCAATCTATAGAAGGTGGTACTGGAATAGGAGGGGGTTTGGAACCATATGGAATTCATTCCATCAGTGCTCTCGCTTAGGGAAGAAGACCCTTCATCCATTTGGAAAAGAAAAAAGAAAAATAATAGGTAAAATCTATGAAACATAAGACCATCGAAGGGGCCCTAAGAGGAATGACAACTTGAAGGAAGGTTTAAAAAATGATAATTATGTCTCTAAACTGTCATTGGTTGAGCACTTCCCACAAAAAGCATTGTCTATTTTCACACAAGTATATGTTCTCTTGATTTAGGAAACTAAGTTATCAGATAATACTACAGTTTGAGATCTTAGGTGTGGTTTTGAAAGATTGCATGTTTTAGCTTTGTATGCCTTTAGTAAGTAGTGAGGATTGATCACAACATGGAATAAGACATGCAAATTCAGGGTTTTTAATTCCTATATTCATCTACCAAGAAATAGATAAAATGTTTGGATTCATGTAATTCATTCATATGTAAATAGGAGAGATTAATGGGATGCTATGTTTCATTAGGATAGCATTAAGAAGTATGATGTTATTATTAGTGGAGATCTAGTTTTTACTTTAAAAGGAGGATAAAAGTCCAGAGGAAAACAACAATGTAGATGGCTTAGTTGATTTTTTTATACACAAGAAGGATGACCTTATTCTTTGTGATGTATAATCGTTGATGATGACTCCAATATAGAGTAACATACTAGGGGAGGAGGTTATCTCTAAGAGGTTGGACATATTTATGATTGTATAAAAAGTTATGAATAATATTAACAAAGTTAGGTCCAGAGGATGTTTTAATCATTCTTATGTTATTATTCAACTACGAAGATATGATGATAAACTATAAGATCCCTTTAAATTCAATTCTTAGTGGATCCAAGATGATGAATTTTATAAATTGACCAAGAATTAATGGGTTCACTTTGATGTTGAGCAATGCAAGACTACAATGTTTTGATTTAATGTTAATCATTAAATAATGTCAAAAATATCATTGTTGAGTGGGCTAGAAGGAAAAAATTAACAATACATTGTTGGAAAAACAGGATCGCAGAACAATAGCCTAAAATAAGATGCAAAACTAAAACACATAAACACAATACAAGAGAGACACCAATATAATGTGGTTCACCAAAGATGGGATACGTCCACACAAAAATCACCAATCCTCTTTATTAAACCATCCAACAAAATGAAGGGATACTACCTGCAACAAATATGCTGCAACTTCCTCTTCTCTCTCTCACGATCTCATCTTTCACAATACAATACACATCCATAATACAATTCCTCATTCAAAAGAGAGTTTTGTTATAGGGATAAAAAACTAACATAACTTCTACAATCAAATCTGATATCTAATGAATGGCTCAGATTGACTATGAAATTACAAAATTTTGCAAGGAAATTTTCACCACATTTCAGTTACCTAAAAATGCACAAAAATTACCCCAAAAAATTCTCGTGGGCTCCCTCCCTGAACCACCATGAACCCTCGGGATGGGGGGCTCAACGAGCCCCTTGGCGCTCGTTTATGTTAGTCGATCGGGAATCCAAACACGAATGAAATAATAATCAATCTCCACAACCAACATACATAACATAATATTCTAGTAGTTGAAAATCATATAGCTAATATTTATGATCAAAATGGAAATTGAGTTTTGATAGAACATGAGATTCAAGTTCTAAAAAGGTAAGAGGACTCTAAAAGGGAATTACTAGCATGCGAAAATTATGAATGGAGACAGAAGAGTCCATACATGTGGCTAGTTGAAGTGATGGTAATAATATTATTTCGTAATTATTCAAATATGAGGAATATATTGATGTTATTTTGGAAATTCAAGCTTTGAAACACCCAAGGGTTACCAACATCAAGAAGGTCGATAATATAGGTATCTCTCATTTCATATCCTCTTGGAGGAACACTAAGAGAAACATTGCATAAATTGTAAACATTTCATCCCTTTTCCTTATAATTATAAATGCTCAACATAACCGACATATTATGGAGGTAGTCACAAAAGAGGAGCTAAAATAAGTTCTCCACTCCTTTCAAAAGGATAAAATCCTAGGCAAGATCACTGGATAATTGAGTTTTACTCGAGCTTCTATGAGCTTATTAAAGAAGAATTTGACTTTGGGCTCGAGAAAGCTATGCACTCACGAGTGAAGGAAATTGTTCACATATGATAGAACTATGCTAAAATAAACACATTCCATATTGAAAGGGTATCGACCTTCTCTTGCTTGTCAGAGCGAACTTTGCAAGGATAATGCAAATACAATATCCAATAGTTTCTTACCATCAAATGTTGATTGGACAATTGAATTTTACTTGAGGTTCTATGAGCTCATTAAAGAACACCTAAAAATGGTATGGAAAAATTTAGGATGTCTATGAAATTCTTGGGGCAATTCAACACTATCTTCTTGTATGCCAAAGAAGGGTTCCCTAGATACCTTTGAGGAGTTTAGACTTATCTCATTTTGCAATAAAATCTATAAAATTACTCTATAGTGTACACAAATTTCGAAGATTATATTGTTAGAAGTCATATATTCATAACAATTTGTTTTGTTTGAGTGGTAAACAAATAAATGATGATTTCGGTGTATCCCAAGAGCGTCTACACACCATAAAACAAACAAATTACCTACTTTTATTATTAAATTAGATCTCTATAAGGAACTTTATTGGGTGTCTTGGTTAGATTTAAGAATAATACTAATATGTGTGGGTTTATACTTGAGTATTATGAACTGGATTAAAAGATGCTTGAATGATGTTATTATTAGATCAAGGATTCTCTTCTTCATTCCTTTTAGGGGCCTAAAACAAGGGTTCCCATTATAACGTCTTATTTGATTGTCAGAGGTCCTTAAAGAATACATATCACATCTAAGGAAAATAGGAGGATTAAAAGGCATCAAGTTAGTAGACATCACACACTTACTCACCTCCTATTTGTTAATGTTGGTTTATTTGGGAATGGATCAACAGGATTCACTTTGAAGGCTAATGATTATGGCTATAAAGATTGGATATGGATTTACTTAAAAATTAAAAAGAGAATCCAAACAAGGTATAACAAGTGGTTTTCATTAGGAGGTGGATTCTCACTTATCAATTTGTTATGCAAGATACCCCTTATCTATTGGAATCCTCTTGCAAGATTAGGATAAACTGAATTTTAATTTCCCATGTGAAGGAAGAAATGAGATTGGTGCTATGGCTCTAGCGAACTAGAATAGGCTATACAATCCAAAACAATTGGAGGTTGGGGACTCAAAAGCAATAAAATTTTTGTTCAATCCATAGTAGCAAAAAGACAATGAAGATTATTCATCGGAAATGGTTTATGAAATGAAGGAACTAGGTACAAGTGTGTTGATCCCGTGTCAATGGAACAATGGGTTAATAGTCGTAAAAAATATCAGAGATTGTTATATTATTTGAAAATATTTGGTTTCTTTCTTCCTGATCCTAGATTCTTGGTTGGATTGGAAAATATTGGATATAAGTAGGGTTAGAATAGGATTTGACCCCAAAGGGAATTTCAAGTTATCAAACACACCAGTGAAAATACAACATGATCAAAATATACACTTCATGTATGAGTCCTCCTCATCTTTGCAAATATACCCTTGGAGGTAAACTTGGTTGAAAATAAATGAGCTAGCATTGAAAGGTGAAACGGTAGACAAACATGAAGATTATGCACAACAACTAGTAGGAAGTGTAATTGAGATAAGGCAAGGAGAAGATGGATTGATTTGGTCAAAGTACTTACTTAGAAGTTTGTACTCTATCAAACATGGGTATTCATCATTGTTTTTGAAAGATGTCCAAGATTTGGAAACTAAAATTGATAATAAAGACCATACTTTTCTTTTGGTTATCCTTGAACAAAGTATTGACTTGGGATACTTAGAGGGGAGGTATTTGTAAGGAACCAACATATACTTACTTTGTAGAGATCAAGAAGAAAATGTCTATCATTTTCTTGTGGGTTGTCATTTCACTATGAAGGTATGGTTTGCTACAAAAACACTCATTGGAAGTGCAGGTCATAGGGGTTATCACTCCTTCTCACAAGGTTTCGAAGTTTGGTGTGAGAGTCCTCTTGTAAAAAAATACAAGGATTTTTCAATCATTATGACCTAGGATATTTGGAGGTCCAAGAATGGAATACTCTTTCAAGGATCCTTATTAACCCCCTTATAGGGTTTTATACTCTATTGAGAACTTCAAGTCTATTAAAAGGACAAAAAAAAATTAGGTAAAGAGAGGCATTGGAGATAGATGAGTCCATGCCATGGGGTTTTTTGGATGGTGCATCATAGGGAAATCCAGGATATGTGGCACTAGTAGAAGATTTATCAATCTCATATCACTTTTCCTTCTGATCTCCGAGATTATTTATGGAACAAACATTGAAAAGAATTCAGTGTCCTCTCATCCTTCCTCAAAATAACAATAGAAAGGGGCATGCACAAAGTGTAGGTGTTTGGTGATTTTAACCTTAGTATTCAATAGATGATTACCATTTCAAAATTGGGACTTCAATCTAATAGATTATGTTCAAGATTGGAGTATATTTTCCATGTCTCTTGCGAATTAAGCAGTGTGGTGGGACACATCCAAGTCAATGGTATCAAATCATGTCAGTGAATTGGAGATGAATGAAATTAAAAAGGGTATCTTGATAGATCACCCTCCCTACTCCCTTTTGTAACTCTTTTTTTCCAATAATTGTACATTGGATATAGGAGAGGTTATATAGAACTCCGACCCTTAGATAGGTTGATGAAGTCTATAATGAAAAAATGTCTTTTTGATATCTCTTGGAATTTTGTGAAATCAGAGGTTTTATATTGAGAAGCATAATTCTTATGGTAAAATCATCTCTTATCTTATCAATCATATATTTTATTATTCATAGAGTATTGTAATCTGTCGTATTTGTGCTGGTTATTTCCTTAAGAAACGATTTTGTGGTTTCATGCAACACCCTTTATTCAGACCTTGTCTAGTCAATATTTCATAGTTTCTTTGAACCCCGATCTTTGGTATTTGAGCACCAACTAGGAATTTGGCCATTTAAAAAAAAATTATGTGAAAACATAAGCACTACTCTGCCGAGAAATCAAAAGTAATTCGCTGCCAAATTCAAAATCAAGCAAAACTAGAAAATTCAGAAGAATACTATAGCGATGGATAAAAAAAGGAAACTCTCGTATTGTATGCATAATGTTACTTGATCAATTGGATGTGGTTGTTGTAGGAAGGATTATATTGCAGAATTTTCTAACCAAGGATTAAAAACCTACAACAATTGAAATTGAGCCACTACTTGTTCATACTGAGAAGTGGTGGTATCACTGTGAATTGTCGTTGTTCTTCCATTCGTGATGTGTCTTGTTGGAACGAAAATCAAACAGAGGAAGTGACAAGAATATATAGCCGCTATAATAAGTAAGAGGTTGTCATAAAAAACAGAGCCATTAGAATAGATAAAGATTCCACAACAAGATCTGTTTTCAAGCAATTTTTAAAATTATAAAGAATATTAACATGAACGCGACCAAAGTTATCAAGTTGCCAAAAGAGACGTGCCCTTGTGTATCGCCGCTTTAATAATTAAAATTACTGTGAAAGTCATAATTTATAACTAGCATACCCCAAAAGAGGGAAAATAAAACACTGAAGAAAAGGTAATGCTCAATTTCTAAGCATGCAATAAAGTGTAAACAAGGCTCTTGTGCACGCATCTAATACTGATTTGCTTCCTCCACTGCGCACACACGACTAGTCAAAATGTGTAATGACAACAACGTGAATCTATATTGGACTGGCTGATATCTCTCTTTATAAAACCTTGATCGAAACTTGCACCTTTTCATAATTTCAAAAGGAAGGGTAAAAGAGATCAAGATGTGTGTGATTAGCAGTAGAATAGGATCTCGATTATGCAGTATAAAATCGAACAAATTCATTTCACTTCCTTTGTTTTGATTAGACGAATAATGCACAAGTGACACATATCCAAATTGTTTTAAATCTATCATGGTTTACCCAAAAGTCATATTTAATTTGTTTGGGCTAGACCGTGTTACTTTGAAAAAATATAAGAATAAGCACCCTCGGACACGAATCAATCCCAACACTAACAAGTATAGCTAGCACGCGCCGACACATAGAGCTAACATGCACTTCATAACCGTGTCAATTGGTATTGAGTCAACCATTATTCTTAGTGTTGGAACACATAAAGTATCATTGACTCATCATACCATACCACCATACGAAGAAGAAAGGATCGATCTCCCATAAAAACGCAAAGATCTACTCCATGCAGCAAAGGTCAGTGCTGCCCACGTAATTGTATATTACTGCATCCTGTTACAAGTTATGCGTGTGTCTTCCCACTATTCAATCTCTTGTTAATAGTATGGTCCTTCCATATGTCCTTAGAGTAGAGGAAGTTTGTGTCATTCTCAGATTTAATTGATTTCATTGTGGTCGTTCTAAAGTCCACTTGTTAAGACGGTATTGTAAGGGGAAATTGTTTCCATGTCCGTGTCTATGTGGTCTATGTCAACGTAGATGTATAGCGTTTAGGTGCCTACGAAGGTGAAAACGAATTTATATAAGTGAGTCTGAATTGGGTTGGGGTGGATCTCTATCAATGAGACCCCCCTTATCTTAAGGTTGGTGAGTTTCAGATACCAGGGTTGGACCGGACATTAGGGAAACCTAGTTTCCAACAAACAATAAAATATATATCCATCAAGTTACCACCAAACACAAGAAATAAGTTACTCGTCACATAAGACTCGAGTCAATATCACACCATGCCACATCCACCCAACATGCACCGTACGGGAAAGGAAGGGAAGGGAAGGTCCAACGGGAAACAAAGGTAGGTACAACGAGTGGAAAGAAGGAGTACTTGCACAATGAAATCTTACACGAGTGTGCTCGATTTTAACCCACCATTTCCTGCGAGACACTGGAGCTATGGAGTGGAGATATAGTGGGATGCATGGTTAGAGCCTTCCTGCAAAATCCAAGCATACAGTGACCAGAACTCTGCTTGCTCGATTGATCCAATGGGTTTTGGCACATCCAGGTGTCTCTATATTGGAAACTATGTTTGGGATCCTGTATGAGGAAACTGCAAAAAAAGTAAGTCGATCAAACTCTACAGATATAGGTTTCTAATAAATATAGGTGGTTTCTATTCAATTGAGTTGTTTTCGTGAAACTTTCGCTCTTCACATCTATTCGTCTGTGTTAATCCCAACTGTTGAGAAAACAATAATCGATGGGCTTTGATTGGAGGTGAGTACTGCACATTTTAGATCCTCATATACCATCCTAGAATATAATATAATTGATTTGTATTATATTATTTCAATACTCGCTGAAAAATTAGTTCAGCCAAAAATTAGTTCCTGCTGAGTTTGAGCTTGAGCTTCTTGCAACCCCAGTGGCAATCATTCTATTATTGGTGTATGTATCTGGTTGTATTCATTGTGGTTTAAAGTTGCTTCGAAGGCACCACAAATCAACATACGAAGGAAGCAAGGGCCTTTACTCAGAAACATTTTTCCATAGAGGATAATTCATTCAAGCAGAATTGCATGCTAACGTAAATCTTACTAATTTTTAGATGGCAGGCAGCTGAGTGCACAGTGTCGCTTAAGCTGTAAAGGTAAGTTCCTCTGTTTCTTTGAGTTTTTTTTTTCAATAAAAGAGGTGAGAAAAAAGAAGCTGACTTGTTTAGATTACATTCTCAGCTGAACAAGATTGATAAATCCATGGTGGGAATAAGTGTGCTGGCCAAAATACTTATGCAGATTCAAGCTAACAGTATCGGGCCGTGCCTGCTGGATACAGTTAAAAAGATAGACTAAACACTTTCGCAAAGACAATCAGAGTTGATATCGTTGCCATAACATATATCTAGCCCTTTTGAAGCACTGACTGTTTTTGAATGCTCTTAAAGAATCTTTAAACAAGCTTCTCATAGATGGGGATTATCGGGAATTTTTGAAAGAAACTCAAATGCATTGGATTGCCCGTTTGAGCAACATGTTTGATGCTTACTACAAGAATATATCTTCTAAAACTGTGGTAGAAAGAGAACACTTTCTGGTGCAGGAAACCAAGATGTGGGCAGATGCAAAAGGAGTTGGGCTTCCTAATTTCTTATCGCATCCGGTCTTCTCCAACCTGTTACAAAAACCTATCAACGAGATGTTGAGGAGAAGTGTTGGTTTAACATCTAATGTGTTGGATTATGTGGAGGAGGTGGTACTTCGGCTGGTAACTCAATTTTTGGTAGTTATCCACATCTGCAAACAACAGCAACAAGAGCCTTTCAAGCTCTCATTTCAGAGAGAAAAGACGAGTGTATTCAGTATGTGTCTGAGCTGATGGAGATGGAAAAATCTACACATGGAATTCATTCGTGGCATCGGAGAAGACAGAAGGCGACTTCATAACCCCCACGACCTTCTACAGCTCCATGTGGATCGGGTTCATCACAAAACTGGAACATTTTCGTTATTACCTGCAGAATTTATTACAAAATTGAAACATTTGCCCGAAGTTTATTACATAATAATTAATTATGCTAATTACGCGGTGTACAGGGGTGGCAGCTACTCGCGGTGGACAGGGCGCGGCTACTCATATAGCGGTGGACATGAGGTTGTTACTCATAGGTCATAGGCCTTCGACACATGACGAAATTATGAGTAGAACCTTCCCTTTAAAAACATATATATATATATATCTTTTTATATATCCTTTTTTGCAAGAATCAACTTCGATCTTGGATTATTAGTCCCTGCAGGGATTATAGCGATCGATTGGTCTCAATGTTGAGTTGACTTTGTTTTATTTTAATTTTTTAAAATAATGTTATCTAACGTATTTTAAATTTTCTATATTAAAATTATTATTTTTTAAGTTAAAATTACTTTTAAAATTTTAGTAAATTTTTTATATTAAAATTATTATTTTTTAAATTAAAATTACTTTTAAAATTTTAGTAAATAAAATTATCTATTTTGTGATTGGTGCAATACAATTATTTAACTATTTTCTCCTACTGTGTAAAATAATTATCAATTTTTAAAAATAATAAATAACAAAAAAAATTGAAAAATACACAAACATGCCATCTGTTGTGCAATTAATTCCTATTTGAAAACTGTGAAATGTACATTGGGTGATATAACCAATTTAAAAAATAATAAAAAATGAAAAAAACATAGACATGCCATCTGTTGTGCAATTACTATCAAAGATAGTACAATTAATTAAAAATTCTTATAACAATTAATTCTAAACAATGCAGCATTGTCGAGAAGCAGATCCAAAGTTCTAGCTTCCGAATGGACAGTTCTAGACGCTTCAGGATTGACACTAGTTCTAGATGCTTCAGGATTGACATTGGTGCTATCTGTTCTTCATTTTCTTCTTCTGTTTCGCTTTCATTTTCTTCTTCTGTTCTGCTGGCTTCGTTGTATGGTTGCTGGCTTCGTTGTATGGTTGCTTGCTTTTCAAGCAGAGACTTAGAAGACCAGTTGCTTGCACACGATCTTCATTTTCTTCTCCTGTTTCGCTTTCTTTTTCTTCTTCTGTTCCGCTGGCTTCGTTGTATGGTTGCTTGCTTTTCAAGCACAGACTTAGAAGACCAGTTGCTTGCTTGCTCTTTACCTGCAAACTAAGAAAAGGGAAGGAGGCCAGTGAGTGAAGCAGTTAGTCACTTCGTTTACTGGCACGATGGAAGAAGGTGCGTGGTTCCTGCAGGAGACTTTGACAGGCGTCCAGTTTGGCCTTGTATCGTCCAGAGAAATTGTAAATGGACGCAGGAAAGAGAGAAGAATAATGGGCAATCGGGTCCTTGTTTCTAGCAATTCTGAGGCAAGTAATCTATTTTAACTCAGTCAGAACTCATTTTCATGCCAATTCATTTTGGAAACCGCCTTTGAACTCTAAATGTAAAGAATGTGTATGTATGCTATTCAAGTTAAAAAAATATAGCACTTGTTGTCTTTAAATTTACATAATTTTTTTATTTCTAGAGATTCTTGAAAAGAAGCCAAAATATTGATGAGAGAGGATACTATTGGAATTGGAAATCAAATTTTGAATAAGTGATTACCTGCCACGCCTGTAACTGGAATTTTCTTGTCCCTGTATCTGTCAAGGAACATGTCAATGGTGTCCCATAATGCTTTAAATTAAACTAAAATATGGAAAGACTACTAATTCAATAAACAGAGTAACATGATTAGGAGGACAAAAGGACTACTCAGTCTGTACAGTCAACTTATGTTGTATATTCAAGAGGAGAGATTGACCTCTTTTCACGGTAAAATTTAGACATATCCTGTATATATTTAGCAACCGCCAATGGATTGCCCTCATCGCCTTCGTCAATGTTAGGCACTGGAGGCATTGGGTCAATGTTAGGCAATGGGTCCTCTGCCTCGTCTATTTCCATTTCGGAGATTTCGTCTATATCCTCCTGCCATGAAATAATACACTCTGAAATCATACCATTCTGTCATGTAATGTTACATGCACTGTTTTTAGCAGATTAAACAAGCCATATATATATATATATATATATATATTTTCTGTGAAATAAGATTACTAGATCAGGCAAGATCCACTCAGAAATACAAGCTCAGGGTCTGTCATATTACTTCAGAATTTCCAGAGCTCCAAAAATTCTCAGGATCTGTGGGTTGGTATATAATAAACAGAGAAAACCCTACAGGGTTGGTTCAGGGTAAAAAACCCAACAAGCAAGAGACATAAAAAAAGGAATAGCCAAGGAATCCTATTCGCTAACTTCGATCGGCTCTGCAGAATTACCTCCCCGCTGTAGCTTGTCCAGGCTGGTCCAGATCTTGCGAATTTCCGCCTTGATAGCGGATAAATCTCGCCGAAGCTCGGCTAGAATGCTCCTAGGGTTTCCCTGATTAGCCCCCTCTTCCTTGGCGTCCTCGATGAAAATGGCCATGAATTCCTTTATGCTACAGTAAAGATCCGAAGTCCGATTGAAGAGAGACTCTCTCTTTTTATTATTCCTCGGATCCTTCAAGCGGGTGCTGAAAATATATCCCTCGTCTTCGGCAGCCCGAACCCTAACCCGCGCCCGGGCTCTTTCTTCCACGTCCCTGATATGCTCAACAACATCTTTGGGAAATTTAGACATGAATTGCTGCTCGCTGTGAGCAACCGGATTGGGAAATTTAGGCATGAACTGCTGCTCACTGTGAGGATTAACCATCTTCACATTCCTTGGCTGCTTGTAATCTGTACAAAGAAAGGCAGACATGAAGGGAGGCTTAATTGACTTGCCTTTCAATTTCAATCTAACAGACCTGCGAAGCCTCTGGTCTTCACCATTGGAAGGAGGACCAGGCCGTTTCTGTGGTAGAATTTTAAGAGTTTCTTCAACTTCCTCGACTCTCGTAGCAGCTTCCTGTATTCGCGGCTTGGGCAGCGGGGGGTTTCGATCCTCGACCATCCTAGGAGCTTCCTGTCTTGGCGGCTTGGGCGGTGGGGAATTCCAGTACTCGGGACCGATTTTCTCCATCAGCCACACCCATTCATCGTCCCTACAGGCCTTGGGATTCATAGTTACGAAGGACTGTCAAAGGAGAAAGAGACAAACATTCCGGGCGAAAAGGGAAGACGAGCTTATGAATCTGATCAGATCTTCCTGTTCACTTTGAAGCATGTTGCATCCAAGGGCTCAGGTTTAATGCATGGCTTCAGCGTCGCGAACAAACGCTGCATGCAAGAGATGTATCTCCACGAGTCAGGATTCTGAGGACAACGGGACATTACACTAACATAAAAGCCGAGAGGAGAGTATTTTTAAATGCGGTTCTTGGTCTGCACACAACATAGATTCTGATGTCCTTGATTACCGTACAGGGAGGTGATGCAAAACTGTGGAGCCGAATCGTTGATGTTGTAGCTCGGAGTTGAACTACAAGTTTTTTTTAAAAGAGTTCCTCATAGTTTAATCTTTAGCTTATAAAAAAATCGTTATAAGAACACAACAAAATCACAAGATTATCATATCACAATAACAAAACAAAATCACAAGATTATCATATCACATTAGGTAATAGAGGTTAATAGAGGTTAACAGGATAAGAATAAGAAGTGTTGGGTATATATATATATATTTTTAGGAAGTAATGGAGGTTAACATGATAAGAAGAGTAAGTGTTAGGCATATTTTTTTTTTAGGTTAACAAGAGAATAATAAGTGTTTGGCATATATTTTGATGAAGGTAATGGAGGTTAATATGATAAAAGTAGTGTTGGTATATTTTTAGAGTAAAGTTAATATGATAGGAAAACTTTACTGAAAACAATTCCAGTCTCCAACTATAAAAGTGTTAATTCTATTAATTATTAATTAGCAAATGCAAAGATCAAATTGATTTCGCAATATATCAACCTTCAAAGCTACATTCTACATCTCATAACCATGTTGTTAGTCCTGCCAATCCCAATGAAAAAACCTATAAAGAAAATGTAGAATTAAACTACAAACAAATTGTCATAACCATATTGTTAGTCTTGCCAATCCTAATGAAAAAACCTATAAAGAAAATGTAGAAATTAAACTACAAGCAAAATGTCTAAATGCTTCCTCACCATCGCATGCCATTTCAATATCTATGGAACTTATACATCTCAACGAAAGAATGTTTGATGATTGATAAAAGTCTCAAAGACTTTTTCTCTTACAACTACATGAGACCGAATTTTTGGGATCCAATGTCAAAACTTTGGCAATCAAATATTAGGATCAAAGTACTGCTCAAACTTAAAACACCAAGTCCAACTTATCTTTTAATGCACTTTGCATTAAATGCAATAAATAAAAACAAAATTCGAATGTTCTACTTCAAATAATGAAACCATTCAAATGTTCTATATTAGATATGAAGCAATTGTGAACACCAAACTAAATTTTTCTAATAATTTTAAAAAAAAAATTATAACCAATTATACAAATTATAAACATTATTTTGGAGCAGGGACTAGCTGCTTTGCAGCTATTTTTCTTGTTAGTCTTAGACATCATCACCTTTAAACAAAAATTTATAAAAGCGAATTTATATAAAGTGTTATGCTCGTCAAAAGATAAAGGTGATAACGTTAAATTCTAAGAGTTCATAAAATATAAGTAAGAAAAAAATTATGTATATATGACACTATGAAGAGAAACAAAAGGAAACATTAAATATATCGTTCAATCACATTATCTTTGGAAAACTTTCATATAAGTGTACCAATTAGTTGAAGAAGATATTATCTTTTGATGGAAGTAAAAGAAAATGAAGTCTCGTGGCGAGATATTATCTTTTGATGGAAGTAAAAGAAAAAGAAGATATTATCTTTTGATGGAAGTAAAAGAAAATGAAGTCTCATGGCAAAAAACAAGGAATATTTTCAAGCACTTCAAACACTTATGCTTCTCCACTAACCCTGTAAGCCCATCATCCCCCACCCTGTTTGTTCTTTCTCCACTAACCCTGTAAGCCCATCATCCCCCTCCCTGTTTGTTCTGCCTATTCCATTTCCAATCTGATGACCCTGTTTATCCTGCTCACCCACCCATCATGCCATCTCTTCCTTAAAAAGGGATAATTGGGAATTATTTGAGAAAATAAAAAACTTAAAACAAAGAGAGCACAAACATCAAGATAATCAAAATGAAGTCGAAAATTCAAACTATAAGGAAGAACTCTTAAACTTAAAGGAACTTAATAAGGACATACTTATAGAACTTAGGAAGCTAAAACACGAGAATAAATCTTTACAAGAAAAGATAGATCGCAAAGAATTAATTATCAACAAGGAAATGTTAACAAAAGCAATAGAAAAGTTATGAAAGGCTCAAATTCAAACATCAAAAAAGGGAAGAAATACAAGGCTCGTCAATTCTCAAATTCATAAGAACAGTCATATTGTCGCATCAGTACAAGCATCAATAGAAAATGGTTCCGAAAGAACATAACAAAAATCGTTAGAAGCACCAAAAGTTGAAGTTCCTGTAAACACTTCACAAGCGACTTGAGTACCGTATCGCCATCCAAATCACAACAATCGTTATGATTGACGACTAGGATAAGAGGAAAATTCTCAGTATTATTCCTACAAAGAGCAAAGACAAAATTGACTACTCCACACAATTGATCAACAAACAATTACATTAAAGGTAAATCTTGGATGGACCACTTCACAAATGATGCAACATTTCCACACAAGGTTTAAAAGAAAGTATTGTCTCATTTCATCAAGCATTGCAACTACTAACACACAGTGTCACAAGAAAACGTTACGAGTAAGAACAAAGGACGAAGTCATCCATAATC
Organism: Pseudotsuga menziesii; assembly: GCA_001517045.1. NCBI lineage: Eukaryota > Viridiplantae > Streptophyta > Pinopsida > Pinales > Pinaceae > Pseudotsuga > Pseudotsuga menziesii. The sequence continues at coordinate 656,139 of LPNX011202754.1, read as the reverse complement.
ATGCTTTGAGTACAAAGCAATTCTAAGAGAGAGGCAATGTAATAAACAAAATATATAATAAATAAACATTTATTAATAATTAAATAACTAGTACTTAATGAAGAGACACCTTAATGAAAGGTTATGCCTCTTTACGAAAGGGCACCCAGCATGGGTATTTAAACGAGCATAATTCTCATTGTAATATCATCCCTTATCTTATTAATCATATATTTTATTATTCATGGAGTATTGTAATATGGTTTATTTGTGATGGTTATTTCCTTAAGAGACGATTTTTTCATTTCCGTATCTTCCATTGTATTATGATTCACAATAGTGTACATAAATAATACATCGTCAAGAGACAGAATCGAATTTCCAAAGAGACAACTCAAGCTATCTCATAAAGCAGGCTTACTAAAATATGAAAAACCCCCCAAGGTGACAAAAGCACTTTCCAAATCACTCCTAAATCTCACGAATTGGATAAATCATGAGTGAGGTGTGATGAGTTAAGGGAAGGATTTCTAATCATGGACACTAGGGAGAAAATCATGGAGGATGGATTGGCCACAAAAGATAGCAGTTGCCTGTCAACTAGCTGAGTTAAGGGAAGGATTTCTAATCATGGACACTAGGGAGAAAATCATGGAGGATAGATTGGCCACAAAAGATAGCAGTTGCCTGTCAACTAGCTTCACTTATAACCACTGAAAAGCATAAAAAGAAGGATAAAAGAAGTCTAAAGAAGGAATGCACCCTTTCCATTCTGGACACTCATAAAACCAGTAGAATCTTATCCAGAATATTATCTAGGTGTGCCCCATAGGCTAATTACGGCAAGTGGTGGTCAAATATGACAAAAGATGCCCAACTACCTAGTCTACACATATGAAATTAATAAAAAATGAATAATGAATTATATCCTAAGTATGGAGTGGGTTTTTAATGTTCTAACACGCCCCATTAATCCCGAATTTATGGTGAAATATCTAAAAAAGTAGATATATACAGGGCCCAACAATAAGGCTATGGTCACCCTTTACAATTTATTTGCCCAAAAATTGAGGAAAGAGGTAAGACGACATGGGGAAAATCCTCCCTCAAAAAAGGACATGGCACTGAAATGAACAAAATGTCTTCACTTTGTCTTTTTATTTACTTGGATGAGTTGATTGAACTGCTTCTTGATGAAATAATTGGTGAAGAAGTTGTGAACTCCATGACCATACATTAAAGCATCAATGTAGTCTATGCAAAAAATATGTGGAGAGGCCTCGAAACTCATCATCTAGTGATGGAGGAGCATCATATGAATGATTCTTGCTTCCAACATACTCTGATTTGAATACATAATCAGTAAAGGAAAAGAGATATGTGCAAACTCCTTCCCAAAGAGTATCAAAAGACTCAACATAATCAGTTTCTTGTATAGCTGCAAAATGGTGAACCTGACCATATACGTTCTTTCCAAATTGATGTAGCACCTTCCCAAATATGAAATGAAGATTATGAGACTCCGAAATATAAGAATTGGTGTCATATGGAGCATTAAAAGCCATATTTATAGTGTCTCCATGAGTATATAGAGCCATAGTAGGAAAACAGTGTGCAACTAGGTAAAACTGATAGGTAAGCAAAAATGAAAGTTTGATGGACTTGAAATCTGAACCATAAGTGTTTATATCAGACCCAAACATGTATAACATAAGTCCAATGATGACCAATGACATGGATTACTATCCAATCAAATATAAACAAGACTTGAACCCAACAAAAAAAAGTGACACTGAATAGGAATCCAAGGAGGAATCAACTAGTGAACATGGGGTTTGTATAGTCTTATGAGTATTCAATGGATGGGTAAATGGTATGGATGGTGTCATAAATTGCATATCAACTTGCAAGATTACTTATAAAATAGAATCAAAAGTATTTGAATGGATAAAGACAAGTCAGGAACTAGTGGAAACACACAGGTACTGAAAGATGGCTCTAGTGAACTGATAGGTGACTTATCCAAGGAAGACACTAAGATTTATGATTCATACATATCAGAATGTGAATATAAATCAGAGAATTACCAAAAGAATTTAACTCTGCCACTCAAATCATAACTGATATTACCTTGGGATTGTGCATTGTGACAGTGCTCTAGAGTTCAACATGCTTCTCTGGTTCATTCTTTCTTGCGAAGTCTGGAACACCAATGTTATGTTTCTCAAGTAATTGAGCCATGATTTCCATTTTCTTCTTGAAACAATTTGTCTTAGAATGAAATATCTTGCTACAATAGGAACACTTGGAGCTCCCTTTCTTCTTGTTCTTATTCATGGAATTTGAACCTTCGTCGGTAGAATTGGAACCTTCATCTTCATCGTCTAACTTTGGTTTCTTTTCTTTCACCTTTTTCTTTCCTGTTGACTTAGAATTATTTCTTCCTTGAGCTACAAGTGCATGGTCTTTTCCTTTGGAAGTTCTAAGAGCTCCCATTTGAACCAACTTGTCTTTCTCTTTAGTAAGGGAATCAATAAATGCACTTAAAGGAGGCATTTTCCAATTCATAGTAGCAAACTTGGTAGCATGGGAAGTTGACACAAAAACTAAGTATTCTTGACCCAATTTTGAAAGAATGGAAACAATCAATTGATCTTATTTCTTCTCAATCCCACATTGCTTGAGAAAAAGAACAAGTGACTTGAACTTGGTGAATAATTCTTCCATGGATTCAAAACTACTTAGACTCAATGAGATTAACTCATTCTCCAATTGATTCCCTCTGATTTCATATTGTACCCCAAAGGGAGAATCAAGTTTGGTCCACACTTGGTTTGGAGTTGTCAATCCATCAAGATTAAAAAGAAGATCCAGAGAAATAGAGAGACAAGTAATCCATAGGCTTCATTTATTCTATTATGCCACTTTGCTTTCTCAACAACAACATTTGGCTCATTTTCTAAATCCACAGTAACTCTATAGAGACCCTTAATGCGCAATAGAATTCCAATATTGGCTTTCCATTCATGATAATTGAAGGGAGTCAGAATCATGGCTGAATAAAGATCCATGCTTTGTTGTTGCGCTCCTTAAGAAACTCTCTACAACCTGCGCAAAAACTTAGAAGAAATACTTTGCAAGCTCAATCAATCTCTTCTTTGGAGAGAGATTAGATGCCCGGTACGCTCTGATACCATGTGAAATTTCATGGATATGATACCATATTGTTAGTTTTTCTAATTTAATTAGCTTGATTAGGATTTTTATCTGAAAGAATAACGAGTACAACAAGATACACAAGACACAAAGATTTTCATTGGGGAAACCATAAAGGAGAAAACCTCGCAAACTTATTCATAATAGTTCTGTCACAAAGAATGTATCACAAGATGA
>LPNX011202754.1:634410-644889 GCA_001517045.1 Pseudotsuga menziesii | reverse complement strand
TATAACCAGAAAATCCATCAATCATTGAAATCCTGTGAGCACCTACTACCCTCTGTAAAATCTGATCTATCTTTGGCAATGAATAGTTATCTTTGAGGCATGATTTTTTTAGGTTACGAAAGTCTACGCATAATCTTATCTCTCCATTTTTCTTCCATACAGGGACTAAATTAGAAACCCAAGACGAATATCTTAAGGGCACAATGATTTTTGCATCTAACAGTTTTTTCACTTCTTTTTCAATTACTGGCAGCAATGCTGGATTTAACCTTCTAAGCTTCTGTCTGAAAGGCTTAGTATTTGGTTTTAAAGGGATCTTGTGCTGAATTATGCTAGTATCATATGTTTTCAAATCCTGATATGACCAAGCAAAAATGTCTTTATATTCTTTCAGCAAAGCTAAATATTTTCTTCTTTCATCATCTGACAGCAATTTTGACAATTTTATCATTTGAGGCTGCTTTTCAGAACCAATGTTATACTCCATAACATTTTCTTCAGTAGTCTGTAGGGTAGGTTTTATCAGTGTATCATCTTTGGAAAACAATATTTCTAAAGGAACAAGTCCCTTAGGAATAAAATTCCCTTTTAATTCCACAATTTTATGATCAGCAATTGAATTATTTATGCAGGGTTCATTTTCTATCCATTCTGAATCTTGTTCAGGCTCAATAATGTCATCTGAAAATTCACCTACCAATTCCAGAAACTCTTTTATTTCCTGATCATCATTAAAAACCTTCCAATGTTTAATATTGTCTGGGACAGCAGGTCTATATCTAACATCTATTGGATATTTCAAATGAGTAACCTTTGGCACCTTTAAATAGGCTGCTGCTAAGGCTAAGGAATCAGTTGTTTCATTATATTCTCTTGGGACAAAAGTGATATTAAAGGCTATGAAATAATTTTCCATTAGATCCCAAACCTCATTTCTATAAACTTTCAACAATTGCTGCTTTACCTGGTACACCCTTTTTACTTGCTGGATTATTAATTCGGAGTCGCCAAACACAGCAAGCTCCTTAATGCCCAAGTCTTTTGCTGCCCTTAATCCAAGGATCAGAGCCTCATATTCAGCAGTATTGTTTGTTGTTTTAAATTCCAATTTGAACATAAGGGAAATAGCCTCACCTCCAGCTGAAATCAATAACACTCCTGCACCTGCCCCTTCCTTACTTGATGCACCATCGAAATACATTTGCCACAAGCCATCAGGTTCCTCTCTCTTTACCTGAATTGGAATATATTTTTCTACCTTTAAAACACCTTCAGATTCATCATTCAATTGCAACATACAAGAACCCAAGTTTTCATCAACTGAATAAATAGGGTAATTATTAGGGTGTCTGATGTCACTTACCAAGTATGCCATTTGCACTTCCCTGTACAGTCTTCTGAATTCACCCTCAAAAACTGGAATTGTAGCATACGAGAGATCCATCTGCAGAGTTCCTCCCACCTTTTTTGCCCAGGATCTAGATAACAACATGCCAAAATTAGGAGAAATATCTGCAACCACAATATCCATCAATATACTTTTCATGGGTACCTGTGTTAAATTTACCACCAAGTCCTTGATCACTCCAATACATTTTACTGCCCTGGAGTCAAATGCATATAAATCATGGTAAGGCTTTGTTACACTCATCCCTAAAGCATCCATGACTGATTTGGGCATAAGGTTGTGTGAAGCTCCTGAATCCAGTAAACAATTATGTAGCAATTGATCATGTACAAAAAAGGTCACGTAAAATGGCGGAGGATATTCTGAATTATCATCCGGTTGATCAAAGGTTTTTGATCCTACAATGATAGTAGGATTTTCATCCTGCAGATTAATTTCATCAGAAGGAATCAGACTAGGATTCACTGCATTGCTAAAGGCTTTAAAGGTTGCCTCCCTATAAATTTTACTTTTAATCAGCTCAGTCAAAGGCACAGGGATCTTTACCTTATTAATTTCATGTTCAAAATTAAAGCCACCAATAGACTTATTACTCTCCTCTGGACTCAGATCTTCATCCTTTCTCTGTTTTAGAGTTTGTTTTTGGTTTACAGGCGGATTTTGTTTAAAAGAAGAAGCTTTCACCAGCTTCTTGGTTTGTGCTGCAGGTTTCACACCTGACCTCAAGCCATATGATTTTTGTGGCAACTACTGACAGACCTCTGGCATGGACATTTGATAATCATCCTCTTCATACTGATCTAATTCCGTGGCATAATGATAATCAGCTCGAGTTACAAAATGTGAAGGAGCATCATCATCAAACTGACCAATATTATGTTCTTCATCTTCCAGTTCATCTAACTCACCTTCATCAAATTCATATGATTCATCCCCTCGGAGATTATTGTTTTGAAAAGGGGGTTGAATTTTTTGTTCTTCGTTTTCTTGTCTCTCCCTCTGTATATCAGTATTTCTTCTTTCTCTTGGGAAAAATCTAGGGGCAAAAGGTCTTCTGAACTGATTCGGATTTCTATCATTTTCAGGCATGGCTCTATTTTGATTTCTATTTCTACTTCCCACTTCTAATCTGTCAATTTTATCAGACAAATGTTTTAGGAGTTTACCCATTTCATCAATTCTGCCATCTGATGACCTTCCTACCTGCTTGGATGTACTGACTACTTTCTTCCCCTTTCTGTCCATAATTTGGTGTTCTGTTTCATCCTTTAATCTGTTGGAGGCCAAAATGTTTGATTCTACTTCTAACGCTGCATTTTGCATGTTTTGCAGTGAATCTGATTTTCTTTCTCTTAACAGCAAGGAAAACTCAGAATTAAATGAGTTTGCATAAGACAACATTGTTGATGTCTCAGTAGGTTTTATTTGAGCTGGGATCTTGCTATACACTTTGTTAAATCTTTTGGTAAACTCTCCCACAGTTTCATCCTTTTTTCTTCTTAAAGATTCAAACTTTGTTTGGTAATACATGAAGTCCTTCGTGTCCCCCAGTGTTTCAGAAATACTTCTTGTAAAGCGCCAATACCATCTATGGAGTTTGCTGGTAAATTCCGAAACCACGTTCTAACCTCACCATCAAGACTTTGGACAAATAATCTCATCCAAACATCAGTATGTTCATAATTTTGATTATCTGTAAAGGCTATAAACATATCCCAATGTTGTTCTGCAGTAACATCTCCCTGGGCATCGAACCTTGGCATGTACTTCTGATAATCTCCTCCTGTGAGAGCATTAAGGGGCTAAGGCAAAACAAGGGGGGCATATCTGGCTGCTATCATAGTAGCCATTCGATTTGGTGGCTGGGCCATTTTAAGGTTTGTATTCAACTGAAAACCACTTGACTGTTGTGATGAGGAGGACAAAGTACTAGGACTTGGTTGATTTACTGGGACAGTCTTAAGCAAATGGGTATGGATTGAAGGAGTTTTTAATGCTTCAAGCTTAACTTGTTCTGGTATTAAGGGATTTGTAAAGACCCGCAGATTTTCAACTTTCAAAGAGGTAGATAACAAATCTAACTCCTCTCGCTCTTTTTCTGACTGTGGATTTAGAGAAGGAATTGGAAAAGATGCGGATTCAGGGATCTCTAAAGCTTCTGGTAGTTTAAATTTCTCTGATGAAGTAGAAACCAGATTTCTCCTAGTCTCCCTTAATAACTCTTCAGGATCTGAGACTCCTGGATTTAGAGGAGATGAGGGATTTCCTCGAGTCCCTATCTTCCTTGAAGCCACTGTAACTACTCAAAAGGTGATTGAATGTAGTCTATATCAGGTTTTGCTGATTCTGTTCACCCTACAAAATCAGTTTCAAAGTGTTGATCACCCAGGGAAAATATTCTTTCCTTTATCCGTTCCCCGGCAACGGCGCCAGAAGATGTTATCCCTAAAGTTGAACCTAGACTATGGGATTCAAGCTTAAGGAAATATTTGTTTAAAAATGCATAAATAAGATAAAATCAAATTGGAAACACAGGCTGGTATAAAACTTAGGGCTAAACGAACCTCCCAGCACTTGAAGGAACTAGGACAATCTTACTTGTTTGTACAGTTTATACAGTTTAGAAATGAAATCAAAACATCACACACTTTACAATGAACATAGCTGGTATATATCACAGATGGGTAAATACAAGTATTTATCAGAAATTCAAAACATTAAAGTAAAGGCAGGTATGAGTCAGAGCTACAGGAAAATCAAACAGATGCTGTATAACATGCAAGCAATCACAAAGTTCAACACCCAGGTCTATGATCCTAAATCATGAAGTGAAACTGTCAATGTTTATAAAAATGAAAGATAACTGTCATCTCAAAATAAGAATTATGTAATGGAATATGAATGACCAAATACATAAAAGAATTATCAAAGAGACAATTTATGTGGCACAAAGACAAATCATCATCAAGTTTATTCAAAACTAGAACCTGTCATTGAAGCTGCAAAAAACTCATGATATACAGAAGTGCTTACAAAAGATCCAGCATAGCTCCCAAAACTGCCAACCTCCATTTTCTCTAGTCGAGGCTAACTTTTGTACCAAAATGTTCTATCTAGAAACTAACTATAGATCCTATAATTCTGGATCGAACTTCCTTCAAAAGTGGGAAGTTAATCCCTTACAAAATGTTTTATACTACATGTGTCATACAAATGTCAAACATAATATCATGAGTTCAAAATCAAACAACTTTTAAACATCTACAAACTTCTAGAAGCTTCAGCTAAGGTGGCCAAGTCACTAAGCACCTGCGAGCGCTTTTGGAGTCTTGCCAATTCCACATCTTTGTCAGTTTCCTTTTTTTGGGCTTTAAGCTGCTCAAGCTGTCTTTGCATAGCTCGATTTTCCTTGAGGATTCTCTTGGAAATCATCAGTAATTTCTGGAACTCTGCTTCCTTATCTTCCATGTCTTCTCGTAATCTTTTATTTGCCACCATTAACTTCTCGTTTATATCCTGCAGGTATTCGGTCTGTTCTTTATATGTTTGAAGAGATCTTTTACACTGACCAAGTTCTGGGGAAATATCCACATCTTCCTCTCTCATTCAATCTCTTTCTTCAGGCAGATTCTTAAATTTTGAACCTTCATCAAGCTTGTTTTGTTCATCAGTACAAAACATTTCTGGAATGGCACCTGTTATTCCTTTCATGTCAATAAACTCCTCCATGTTCTCACAGTATTTGTCCTCTGCTGTATTTATTGTCCCTTCACTTGCTGCATCTTCTATAATCACAACCTCCTTATCACCTTCCTATACTGTTCTTTCTTCTATCTGCATTTTCTCCCTCAATCTAGTTCTAGGCTTGCCTTCTTTGAATAATTGTTTGCATATTTTCTTTTTAGAAGTAATACTTTTAAACATGTCACTGAGATTTTCTGGATTTTCTTGTATGCAGGGTGTTTCAGGGTCTACACTGCCCTGTACAGGATTACTAACAGCATTCATTTCTTTATTCTTATCCTTCTGATATGTCTCTGTAGGGTTTGCTATCTGTTGGCTGGCATCATCAATCATCTTCTTACCTTTTTCTTTAGGGTTCTCACTAAAACCTAGCTCTGCCAACAAAGAACCCCATGATCTTTCTTCCTTTTACAGCTGAGTTAGAACCAACAACTTAATTAATCCCTGGTGATAAATTGATCTGGCCGTATGTGATGGGTGGTTTTGTACCTTAGAAATCATTTTTTGAAGGCTTTTAAGTAGGTAAAAAGGAAGGTTTAACTGTGTAACACCCTGAATATGCATTAGAAGTTTCAAATGACATTTTAAAACCCGATCATACCTTCCATCGCAAGTAATATAGTTTTGAATCACTTCTAACGGCACTCTCCATGTTGGCTTCATCCTATTGACATGAACTCCATTCTTCCAATCAAATTTTTCATTACCAAGGATCAAAAACTCGTTGAAGTCTTCTTTGAATTATTTTTGTTTGAACCACCTCTCACCTTCTGCAGGAACATTGATAGCTTCAGTAATAGAGTTCTCATTAACTCTCACAGTTAAACTCTGCAACTGCACTCTGTCCTCATTATAATTTTCAATAAAAGCCATTGTTAATTGGGAATGATATCCCTGCAATTTATCACAGAAACTAAACCAACCTGACCTCTGTTGAAACCTCCCGGCCTTTTCTTCACAACCACCTCTGGCTCCTCCTCTTCGATAACCTTTGCCATCTGAGGCTTTTAAAGGGATTTCAACTCGGCTGTGTAAACTAGTAATGCTTCAGGTAAAACATATATCTTCTGCTGCATATGGTTGTGTGGTAATCCTTTTATTTATGTTAGCATCTGGAATACGGATAACCTCTATTCTTTTGCTGGAAGTAACAATCTGCAAACCACCGGAGTAATAATACTAATGAAACTTGATTTACAACTAGTGATAGCTTTTTTACCCCTGGAATCTCTGACAAACACTCAAATGACCAAGGTCTTCACGCAACATTGTTCTGAACATGACATTTTATACTGCGGCTTAATGCTTAGAAGAAACAATGCTGAAACTACTTGCTCTGAAATGTAAGCATGTATATGTATAGTGTATTCCAGTTCTGAACTTACAGGCCCTAGGGTTCAAATAATAAACCCTAACCTTCCTGAATCCTTATATAACACTACTTTTAACCAGGAACCTCTGTCATTAAAAAGACCTCACGCTGTATATCCTGCACAAGAAGTGTTTATACTACATCTGCATGTTCAAGCCAAGCATTGCTGAAAATGCAAGGGTTCAAGAACAAACCCTAATTTTCCTGAGCATTTACATACTACAGCTCGTGATTAGATGGAGACCAAGAATAAACCAAACGAGCCTTTGGATGTCCCTCTTTAGCAGAATAATGAGAAATGTTTTAGGAAAAACATGCCTCAGGCTATTCTTGCCACGATGAGCAAAAACATTCATTACACGAACGGTTTCATTTGTGAAAAGACCACACCCGTGTTCTTTCATTATTGCCACCGTATTGACTCATTATTTCATGGTCAGGAATATAAAAACATCTAAAATGCCGAATGCCTATGATCAAAACTCATATTCATGACTATGATAAAGGCTTATATTCATCAAATATTTCATGAAATAAATCATAAACCTTTCAATAGCAAACCATATGTACATTATACCACCAGAACTCAATATGCTGCACGCTCACAATATGCTGCCAGTTTGGAAGGGCGCTGCCAGTTTGTAAAAATTCATCCTGTAACACATATTCTTTTGCACAAACATAGGTTCTTAGTTGATGAATGAACAATTTGATGACTTTAGGTAATCAAGGGAATCATAAGGGCAAGCAATCAATCATAAAACATAAAAAACAAAGTAAAATTAAAACAACAAAAACCAATCCAAATCGAAATTTCAAGAATAAGCATTAGGAACAACCCTAGAGATAACACATCCCTTAGTGTTAGTTCTTTTTATCTCTACTTCATATTGAAATGGGTTTGTTTTTGGTGTCATTCAATCTGTTGTGGTCCACCCCAAGCCATAGGAAATCTTCTCCATAACAGAATTGGCGACTCCGCTGGGGATTCCCTTTTGGTGGGGTTTGGGTGCATGATTTTCTTGTTTTTATCTCTCTTTCTCCTCGTTTTTGTCTCACATTTAGTATTATGTTCATCCATTAACACTCCCCTAGAGTGGTTTGACCCTTGGCCATCTTTTTACCACTTTCTTCTCTATATACGTGGGTCAGAGTATATACAGTCGCGTATATATGCAGGTTGTCACCTACCTAGTCGCATACATACGCCAATGTTCTTTGAACAGTCGGGTACATCCTCCCTCTTGGTTGATTTTTTGATGTGGGAAGTCGCTAGGTGGGTTGTGAGTGTGGTTGGGTTTTCTTGGGAACTGATGTTGTCTGTTGATTGCTTCTTTTGTGACCACATACCCCTTTTTCATTGATTTTTCTTTGAAAGTAGTTCTAGTCATTTATCTCCTTTCTTGTTTTGCCATTAGTGAATTAGTATTTTTGTATCGGTGTCTTGCTTGGATTGTGTTTGATGCTTGCTGCAGAGATTGAGAATTTTATTGAATTTTATTTCATTTTCATTCTTTTATATTGAAAATACAAAATAATTATATAGTTGCATTCTTACTTGCATCTCACATATGGATTTAAGGAGGTACTTGCATTGGATTGCTTGGATGAAAGTTGTGTTTAGGCTTTCATATAGGAAGGATTGCATTGGCATTTGGAAAGGAATGATTTTTTGTGCATTTCATGTAGTGGCATACCCCTTTCTTCATATTTAAAGACAAATTGCACTTGGCATCGTTTGTTAGGTGTGCATTTTTACTTCACTTGCTGAGTCATAATATCACTAGGTGCATGATCATTTCCTTTGAGTAATCACAACCTTAAAATAAACGCTTAATTTAAAATGAATTACACTCTTTATTTGATAGTGGTGCATCAACAAGCTTAGGTTTTAGAGTCTTGGAATAGGTTATAGTGAGTAAATTTCTCCAAGACTACTAAACAAAACAAGTAGGTGTTTGTCTAGGTGAGAGAGTGAAATCTTGGTATAATTAGTGTTCTCAGGAGGCTCATTTTACATAGGAGTTACGCATGAGCCAACGTACACGTTTGTGGTGGGGATATCCCCTTGCCACTCTATTCAGCGCCGGATATACTTCCAGGATCTTATTTGTATCTAGGGGATTTTGAGGTACCTTTCGTGCTTTCGAGCTTCAGGATTTGTTACCCTACCCATATGGTAGATCCCGCCTATGACTATCCACTTGATCATTGGTTATATTGGGGTGACCTTAGTTGCCTTACCTAGGTATTGCAAGGGGTACTCGCAAAGGTTATTTTGTGAGTGTCCTGGCCAGGTAGGGGTCGGACAACACAGTCGGTTTATGTGTTGAAGCTAAGGGCCACTATAATTGGATACACACCTCCACTTGTAGTGTATGGGAGTCTCATGCCTCTCTTAGGAGAGACATACCTATTGCATTTGGGAGCTCATTTATCCTCCCTCTTGGCTTGTTTGCATTTGGCTTATATTTGCTTAGGAGTTTTCTCTTTGTGTGCTAGTTGTATTTAGGGATCGCGGTTACTTGAGTATATTTATGTTCTCTTGATTTTGGGTCCTTTTATGTTCGACATGCCTTATATCACTACTAGTATCCTGTCACCTGCTCCAGGTCCTAGTGCAGACGCTGGTGTTGGACTGGGGGGCACCATAGCCCCTTACCTTTCTCATAGATTAGGGAGTGGTCATATTCCACCCTCTACTCCATTTGTGGAGGATTTTCACTCCCTTTACCCGATCTTAACACATGTGTTCATTCTCATGGGGGTGGTAGTGGATACGTGAACATTGGGTCTCCACTTTACATTCCTTCTTATGTCCCATCGTACACTACACTGTTTCCTTTGAATGCAGTTGCCATGATCAATCCTCCCTACATCCTTTAGTTTGAACTCTTTATTAATTGTTTCTAGTTGTTTTGGACTAATATTATTGTCATGTAGGGTCCATTTTTTGTACACTCTCTCTGAGGCTTTGACCCATTCATGCCCATGGCAGGTATAATTTCAAACTGGCATATAGGATAGGATCACTTTTTCCACTTGCATCATGCATCATCCTATGACCATGTCGCCTTAACTATAGGTACGAACCCACTTTGTAATGTTACATAACCTCTCACTGCTACTAGAAGTGGCATCGCGCGGTAAGTGGTAGAGCCTTCCTATTTCATGGTGCCCTAGTTAGATCCCACTTTTCCATTTGGTACCCATGCTGTGGTTATTCTAGTAGGCATGGGAGTCCCTTATAGTCACTCCATGTCTTCGAGTAAGAACCACATATTATTTCTTGAAGTTTATGCTGGTCATCTCCCATAGGGACTCCAGTTTATATAAAGTTGTAAATTCATTTTCATGAGTTTGATTACCGTATTGAGCTTTATGCCAACTCCCAGCTTCTGTTTTATCAGCCATATATCTTGATCCTGCCTCAATTCAAGCCAAGCAGAGCCTCTTATATATATTTTTCAGCTTGATTATCCCTTACTCGAAGGAGGCATTCCCCCGAGTGTCCTTATCCTGCACATGCTTCCTTGCTTTGAGCATAGGTATGTTCCACTGCTTGGAACTAGTTTGCTTTCTTGCAACACTCGTCCGCTCCTAGTTATGTATTATAAGCACTTTTATTCTTTTTCAAGCTTCCTAATATGAAAAAGACCAAAAAAAAATTTAAAAACATAAAATCATGACAGGAAATGATGTTACTTTTGGAAGTTATTGAGTTGTGTTTCCTTCGAACAGAGCACTATATATTCCATCCATAGGTTGTGTTACTAGTATTACTTTAGGGGTTGTACTCATTATTTTGGGTTTCTCTCCACCGATTGGTTATGCTTCCAGTACCTATGGAGCCTATTTTGATGCCTCCTATGTTACAGAGTTGTCCTAGTTTGCATGTTGAGTCTATGATGCCTGTGGGTCACCATCTGCCTTATGCTCTTGTTCGAAGGATGTT
>LPNX011202754.1:582685-625463 GCA_001517045.1 Pseudotsuga menziesii | reverse complement strand
GTCTTTATTTTACTGAATGCATTCTTTTCTACATCAGTCCATTTGAATTGTACACTTTGTTTCACCATTTGCTGCAAAGGCTTAACAATTTGGGCAAAATTCGGCACAAACCTTCGCATGAAATTTATTGTCCCCATAAATGATTACATGCCCTTTTTGTTATGGGGTAAGGGGATCTGTTCGATAGCTTTGATCCTTTCTGGGTCTATGGAGATCCCCTTCTTAGATACCACATGACCTAGTATCTTTCCTTCTGTAACAACAAACACACACTTCTTGGGGTTTAGCGAGATACCATATTTTCGGCAACGCTTGAAAATCTACTTTAGATGAAATGCGTGTTCTCTTTTCTTTGAAAATATTGTGATGTCATCGAGGTATACCACAACACTGCAGCCAATCAGACCGCGGAAATCTATATCCATAGCCCTCTGGAAAGTATCCCCAGCGTTTATGAGTCCAAAAGGCATCCTTCTGTAAGCAAAAGTCCCCCATCTTGTTCTGAATGTAGTTTTGAGTCTGTCTTCTTCAGCTACTAACACCTGATTGTAACCAGAGAATCCATCTAATAAAGAAAATAACTCAGAACCCGAAACCATTTGCAATATCTGTTCCATGGGTGGGACTGGATAATTGTCTTTATCTGAAGCACGATTTAAGTTTGTGAAATCCACACATAGTGTCATTTCTCTAGATTTCTTCCTTACTGGTACCATATTTGAAACCCATTCTGAGTGTCTGACTTTGAAGATAATTTTAGCATCCAACAATTTCTTTACTTCATTCTGAATTAGAGGCTCCAGTTTTGGGTGCATTTTCCTCAAAGGTTGTTGATAAGGCTTGGCCCCAGTCCTAATAGGGATGACATGCTGAATAATCTTGTAATCATATGTTTTCAAATCTTCATACGTCCAGGCAAACACATCTTTGTATTGTTTGAACAAACTGATGAATTTATTTATTTCACCTGGGGAGCAACACTTTCCCAAATTCACATATTTAGGCTCAATTTCAGTTCCTAAATTAATCAGCTCAAATTGTAGAGACGAGCCATGAATCTTAACATTTATTGGCCTTCTGAATTTGTCATTTAGATCAAAGATTCGCTCTAAAGTCCTGACTCCTTTAGGAATAAAATTGTCGAATTTTAGCTCAGCTTGGTGTTCTTCATCATCAATGATTGCCCCTTTGAAGGTTTTATCATTTGTCAAGCATTTCAGAATCTGTTGGTCGTCATCAAAAACTCATATCTATGTATGGAACAGAGGGCCTGAAAAGTAATTCAATAGAACACCTATTATTAGAGGGTACAAGCCTCGCAGCTGAGGTGGCTAACAAGTCAGCTGCTGCATTCTTTAGTCTAGGAATCGATACAATATTAAATGCATAAAAACCTTTAAGCAAATCCCATACTTCATTTTGATAAGCTTTTAAATGAGGGGAAATGCAATGTATCTGATTTCAAATTTGTTTTACAATTATTTCAAAATCCCCATACACTTTCAGATTTTCTACTTTTAATTCAATTGCTTTTTTTAGTCCCTGAACTAATGCTTCATATTTGGCTATGTTATTGGTACATTCAAACTCTAACCTACATGAAAGAAAATGTTTAATTTTCTTAGGATCAATCAGGACACAGCCAGCTCCTGATCCTTCCAAAGTTTTAGATCCATCAAAGAAGAATGTCCAAAAATCATCTACTACTACTGTACATGAATCAACATCTACATCTAAAGCTAAATCTACTATTTTACAATCAATTTCATCATCCTGCGAAAATCGAAGGAGATCAGGCTGGGTGTCTGATGTACTGTTGGCTTCTTCCGCTTGGTAATTTCCTGGTTCTAGATCAACGAAGTAGTTCCCCAAAACAGAATTCACGGGTTCCTTCTTACCTTCTAACTGAGTGACATTGTGTTTCATGTGGGGCTCTCTTATAACTTTAATTTGATTTGGACTTCCTTTATAAGATAGCCACAGATGTGACCAGTCTGATGCAAAATATACATTCAGCTTTGCTAACCAATCCCTACTCAAAACAAGTCCATACGCCTCATGTATGTTTGCTACTACAACATCAATGAACTGACATACCTTTTCATTTGAAGATAATCGAATTAAAAAATCCTCCATTTCCCCAATTACCTTCACATTTGTTCTATCTAACTGAATGACCTGCCAGGTATTTGGTTTGGGTTATCCATTTATCTTCTTGCAGACTGACATTGGCATAACATTTACAGATGCCCCTAAGTCTACTAGATAGTTGTGCACGTTATGGTTGAAAATTTCGAAAGTAAGGAGAAAAGGTGGAGTTTTGCATTTAGGCTTACCTCCCACACTTCACCGATTTCTTCTTCTTGGGGTTGATTGTCGGTGCGAAGCTTTTCCTTAGGAATTTCAAGTGCTCTCAATAATTTCTCTTTCTGTTGTGGGACATTACACATCTCAAATAGTGAAATATTTGCCTTTACCTTCTTGATATCCTCCACAATGTCATACTCCATTTTATGTTCTGTGAGATTCGTTTTTATATTATCGATTTTCTTTTCAATGGGCTTAGTAGGCATGTTGGTCTGCTTTGGATTTTGACTGGTAATAGTAAAGTCGAGAATTTTATTAGCCGTGGTGCTTTTCTGAAATTTCTTTATATTCTTCTGAAGTCTCTTAATATTCGGGATTATTAAAGTGTCTTCTTTCATCAGCCCTTGGCTTCTCGTTGTCACATTTGCTTCTAATATGTCCTCATGTCTTAAATCACTTTCCTTTTCAGTATCAAACATCGAGACACAATCCCATAAAACCATGGCATCATCCTCTTGCTTTTTTGTTGATTCGTTATCATTTTCTTTCTCATCATTAGCTTCTGTTAGTTTTGAGTCCAACAACTGATTCATCACTAATGTCATTGAATTTATCCATTGTGGACAATTTTTTTTAGAATGGGGCTGCTGGTGAAAAGTGCAAAAGTTATCCATACCTACTTCCGTTAAGTTCATTGATGCAGGACCGTGTGGAGACGGTTTGGATTGATTGTTATCCTCTCTTTTCTTGTAGTAAGGTTTGTAAGACTCCTGAGCCTCCTTCTCCTTTTCCAAATCTATTATTTTGTTGGAAAGCTTCGAAGTCTTGTGACTGTTCGTCTTTAGGCTTAGTAAATGACAAAGCTTTCTTCCCAAAAAAAATTTCTCCTGACTGCTTTGGGTAATCTTCTATGCTTTCCTTTTCAGCTTCTACTCTCTTGGCTTCCTCATAAGTCTCTGTTAGCGTAGGTTTGGCTTTCATTTTGGTAAACATGGCCAAATCAGGTCCCAGAGCTGAAGTATAATATTCAATCAGAACTTTATCCGAGGGTTTGTCAGTTTCAGAATATTTTTTAAGATAGGCTACAAACCTTTGAGTAAAACTATGCACCTTATCTTTTCTTTCTTTCTTTAAAGTGCACAGCCCTTTCATAAGAGTTGCATGAGTTTTCTGGGCTGCATATTTTCTTCTGAATATCCTTTCGAAAGTATCCCAGTCTGGGATTGAATTTGCAGGAAGACCAAGATACCATGAGGTGGCTGCTCCTTTAAGGGTATGTCGAAAAAGTCTACAGACTATGTCTTCATGTTCTCCATCCTTTAGCCCTTCTATGTCCAAGTAAAAACTTTTCAAATGATCATCTACTAGGATACTCTCACTTGGGTCAAACTTGGGTAGCATCTTCTCAAAAGCCTGAGGTAAGTCATTCAAAGGAGGTGTTAGGTTTAAGGGTGATCTGGCTTTCCAAGCAGGTGGTGGATTTGGTGGGTTAGGTGGCTGATTTGCATTTACACCTACCATGAGTCTGGGTGGAGAGTGAAGTGGTGAAGGGACAGGAGTATGTACAGGTGAAACTACTTGATTCAAAGGCTGAACAACTTCCTATAAAGTTGTTTCTACAAGTTCTTCCCAATCTCCAACCAACACAGAGTCTTCCAATATAGGATGGTCTTTCTTCTTGTATTCTCTTCTAGGTAAGCCAGGGATAATCGGTAATCCTCCAATCTTCTTCACATAAGCCCTAGTGTGTCTTCTCAGATCATTAACAACTTCATTGTCCACATAATACAAATGTTCTCTATTCTCTTTAGGAATTGGATTAGGAAATAAACTGCTTTCAAAACTATCACTGGTGGAGTAATTTCGAGGAAATGGGTTTCCTTGGCTAGCCATGCATTGGTACCCTCCTTCTAGTGCCAAAAATTGTTGGGGCCTAGAAAATCACAGGCAACAACAGCAAGGGATTCTCCCCAGTCAACGTTCCCAACTAGCCCATGGATTTTTGGTATGGGGAATCCGTCCAGTTTACGGTATGGCTATCGTAGGTCAAGTAATAAAAATTAAAAGGTTTTACTGGCTGTGACCCGGTCCACCGTATATATTTTTTTGTTTTTAACTTTAAGTATGATATGCAAGTTCCTATCTAAAATGCAGATTGATAAAGAATACGAGAAGTGGTCACAATGTGATGCGCAGGTTCTTACCTCTCGTCTTAGACTCTCTCGCATCTGAACCACACACAGCAGGAAATAAAACTAACTAAGTTGTCCCTAGGGAGTGAGATTATCATTTAATGAGTAATGTATTACTGTTCATGCATTAAGAAAAATCACAGGTAGTTGTTCTTTGATTCAAAACACATAAACATGAATAGATGGATGAAGAAAAAGATAGCTCATTGTCTGTGAAAACATTCATTACTCATAGTGGAAATTATCATAAAATAAACCAGAGAACATTCATAAAAGAACATAGGTTCAACAAGTTAGAACGATCTCACGGTTAATGAATAAAGGCTGAAAATGAAATAGTTCCCCTTCAACAACATCCATTGAACAACATTTGAACATTCCACCAAAGCTTTCTCCAACAACAGAAACTGTAATGGTATATTGCAAAACGAAATAGTTCCTCTTACAATGTGTTCTCACCAGTCTCACTGGGAAAAAGTCCTGGTTCTCTCGAACTTTCCTATATTTATACAAAAATAGCAAAACCTCTGGGTTGTCCCCACCCTGTGACCTTTGGGCTCCCCAAATGTTTTAGGCTTACAATTTTGTGTTTTATGAGTGTTCATGATTCATACAAACGTTATATTTCAAATTAAGATTAAGATTTACAAGCACTTTGTAAAAAGGGACCGGCTTGGTAACTGACGAACTTCCCAAGCCTAAGACATTGTTCTTAATGATTACGCTCAATAATCCGTTGGTTCTTTTGAGATCCTATTGATCTTAGACTTCCGCTATCTTCTTTTCCTTGAGCAACATCTCTGCTTCTTTATGCTTTAGCTGCTTCTTTCTTCAGCCAACTTACTTCTGAGTTGTCCTCCAGCTATGACTTCTTTGCAGCAGTAATCATCAACTAGATCTGAGAAAATCTCCCATGTCTGTCTGCGATCAACACAAAAAACGCATCATTTATCCAAACCACATTTCAATGAACGTAAATCATACTACCAATAAAAATAAGCATCAACAGTAACAACCCGGGACTGTGCTTTCAACATGGAAACCTCAAACTTGATCAAAAACCAAGAAATCTGTCGCCAAGGGCTCGAAAAACCCCACCGATAGGAAAACTAAACCTTTAGCAGATAAAATCTTCATCAGTGAATCGAAACACATAACGTCTGTCGGTTAGTTTACTAAAACGCCACAACGGCGGGTAACCCCTGGTCTAGGTGCTCCGAAGCAAAACAAAACATTGGTGAAACAAAGCATTACAATAGGATTTGATACATCGAAGGTCAGAACTATTATAGAATCGGACGGTTAGTCTATTAAGGAACTGCAATGGCGGGAATCAAATAGACACACGAGGAAAAGCGATAAAACCATGGGATCGGCCAGGGTAGGGGCTATGCATCGAAACATTCGTCAGTTAGCTTCCGCAACGGTGGATCTGTAGAGAACAGCGGCTCCAATACACTATACAAAATACCTCCGACAGCGAAAATAAAAACGCTGACAGTAAAATAAAATGACAAAGAAAAACATGCATCGACGAACAACAGACTTTACATCGGTTCATTCATTATAAAGCTTCCGGAATGGCAGCTGCATAGGTGACTACGGCCCCGACTCGTAATTCAAAAACCTTCCAACAACGACCAAAGGAAATCACCCATAAGTCAAAATTAAGTTAAACATAGCAGCGTCAGCAAACAAAGATATTCATTCCACAATCATCCTCAAAAGATCAAACTCGCAACAGAGTCAAGCACTTTCAATAAATCTAAGCAAGACAAAAATTAAAGGAGGGTCTTAAATTTTAAGAAATTTGGGAGAACGTTGCAGCTGCAACAGAATCATGCGTATATCCCATGGTAATGCTGTCAAGGAACTCAAATTTCATCCTCCTGCGAAGCCAACCATACAACAAGAGCTTCCCTTGTGTCCAGACGAGGAGGAATTCAAGCAAACAGAAAAGGCCTTACAACTTTACATGATTGAACAATCTCTTGCAGCAAAACAAACAACTGAGGATGTTCTTATCAGTCAGTTTATGACAAATTCCAAACCTTCTTTATATTTTATGTAGTTATTCAATTCAATATGTGCTACCTAAAAAATCAGCATTACCTCAAGTTCATCTATGACCCCATATATTATCTCCAAGATCCTTACTGATTCTGCGATCAAAGAAATGGAAATAGAACCCGAGAAGACATTAAAGATCAGCTCCACATTGGCATATCAACAAACAATGATGCTTATCTATGTATTAAAGAAACATAAAACTGCATTTGTTTAGGATTACAGTGACATGAGGGGGCTCAATCCTGATTTGTGTACGCATCATATTTAAACAAAAGACGATTGCAGGCCTATCAGGAAACCTCGATGCAGAATGAGTCCTATATTAAGAGAAGTGGTCAAAGATGAAATTCAAAAGTTATTGTATGCAAAATTTATTTATCCTATCTCTGATAGCAAATGGGTGTCCCACTGATCATAGTTCCTAAGAAGAATAGTAAATGACGCATCTGTGTTGATTATAGAGAGTTGAATACGGCCACACATAAGGACCATTTTCCATTACCTTTTATTGATTAGGTCTTGGACACACTAGAAGGGAAAAGGTATTTTTCCTTCATGGATGGATTCAGTGGCTATAACCAGATCAAATATAGTATCAGAATATCAAGAGAAAACAACATTTACATGCCCATGGGGAACCTTTGCATATCGAGTGTTACCTTTCGGCTTATGCAACACCCCAACCATATTTCAATGTGTTGTTCTCAACATCTTTGCCGATCTTATTCATGAAACCATGGGAGCTTTTATGGATGACTTTACCTCTCATGGTGAATATTTTGAAGAAGCTTTCAATAAACTGGAAAAAGTACTTACACGTTGCAAGGAATTCAACCTCTGTCTTAGCTGTGAAAAATGCAGAATGATGCTCACAAAAGGCATTATTTTTGGTTATCTTATATCCCCAAATGGAATCAAAGTAGACCCAACAAAAAATGAGGTAATCCTTAATTTACCAGTCCCACGCATACAAAAAGAGGTATGCAG
This sequence comes from Pseudotsuga menziesii, assembly GCA_001517045.1. Classification (NCBI taxonomy): domain Eukaryota; kingdom Viridiplantae; phylum Streptophyta; class Pinopsida; order Pinales; family Pinaceae; genus Pseudotsuga; species Pseudotsuga menziesii. The sequence continues at coordinate 617,907 of LPNX011202754.1, read as the reverse complement.
TTTCATTGGATAGGCAGGTTATTATAGGCGATTTGTTCAAAAAATTTCAAAGATTTCTAGTCCTTTATTTTTGCTCATGTCCAAAAACAAATAGTTTGAATGGTCGTATTCTTGTCAATTAGCTTGGGAGATTTTGAAACGAAAATTCTCCATAACACCCATCCTACGAGGACCTAATTGGTCCCTACCCTTCCTAATATCAACAGACGCTTCTGATACCGACATAGGAGGACTATTGGTCCAACAAGAATACCATAAACCATATTCCATATATTTCATTAGAAAAAATTTGGCTGTTGCATAACTAAACTATATAGTCATTGAAAAAGAATTCATGGTTTTCATTTATGCTATAAATAAATTATGGCACTACATTACCGGGTATCCAAAAATTGTGCACACCGACCACTATGCTATTAAATACCTCACGAAAAAACCCATTACAAATGGCAGAGTCACTCAGTTGTTGTTGCTGTAATAGGAATTTGATATTTCAGTAATGGACAGACCAGGTAAAAATAACTTGGTTGCTGATTTTCTTTCTAGAATAACTAGGATTGATGAATCTCTATCGGTTGATGATGCTTTTCCAGATGAACATTTGTTTGCTATATCCACTAATGTACCTTGGTTTGTAGATGTAGCAAATTATTTGGTTGGAGGAAAATTTCTAGGGCATATGACACCAAAGGAAAATCAAAGAATTGTTTAGCGCAACAACATATTTTCCTGGTCAGATGGGTATTTGTTTTATACAGGACCTAACTTGGCGATCGCATGATGTGTTCACAATGATGAAATTTACCCAATTATGTGAACTTATCATGATGGCCCATGTGGAGGAAACTTTGCAGACAAACGAACATGCCACAATATTTTACAATTGGCTATTATTGGCCTACCATATTTAAAGATGCCCGAGAGTATGTCTGGAGCTATGATACTTTCCAAAGAATGGGGTAGCCACTGCAGTTAGACGAAATTCCACTTCAGGCTCATCTTTTTGTGGAACCATTTGAGAAGTGGGAATTAGACTTTGTTGGTCCCATCAAACCTCAATCTAGGAATAAATCATGCATTTTAGTATGCACAGATTATGTGACAAAATGGGTAGAGGCAAGGGCACTTCCATGAGCAACAGAACAGACAGTTTCAAACTTTTTATATGAAGAGATATCCATCGAGTTTGGAGTTCCCAGGGAGATCGTTACTGATGGAGGATCACAATTTACATCCAAACTCATTAAAGTTATGATAGAAAAGTATCATATCAAGCACAGGGTAACTTCAATCAACCCCAAGCCAACGAGCAAGTAGAAGGTACAAACAAAATCTTGGAATCCATACTCACAAAAATTGTCCATCTTCATCAAAGGGACTGGGATGATAGGTTATCAGAAACCTTATGGGCCTACAGAAAAGCAAGAAGAAGCACCACATGTTTAAATCCCTATCAGTTAGTTTATGGTAAGCAATCCACCCTACCAATGGAAGTTGAAATTAAAACATTAAGAACTACATTTCAATTAGGCATGGATCTATCACAGGCCCGACATAACCACCTACAACAGCTTAATGAGCTTGATTAACTATGACTGGATGTCATAGAAGGTACAACCATCGTTCCACAACAAAGGACTAAGTGGCATGATCAATTCATGAAAATCAAGTATTTTTAAAGAAGGTGACTAGGCTCTCCTATACGAATCCATATTTAAAAAGTTCAAAGGAAAACTTCACACTCATTGGATGGGACCATATGAGATCAAAACAGTTTATGATAATGGCATGGTATGACTCAAAACTATTTATGATGAAGGGACACTCCTTATGGCCAATGATCATCAATTAAGTCCATACAAGAAACCATTGTCCAAAGAGGCGTTCATCCACAACATTGTTGAATGTTGGTGTACCAAATATTTCGAGATACTTATCTCGACACCCAAAAAATAAGAGTTCCTAAAATAAACAGACACACACACACACAATAAAAAAATAAAGAATAAAGAATAAAAATAAAAATTCAACTATGAAAATCCCTTTGGGGCACAGTTCTAAAAAAAATAAAAATAAAATTGTTGTTTTGCTACTAATAAATTGATCTGTACTTCTCTGCAGGGATATTCTACATACACCTTTTTTTTCCTTCTTCCATACACCTACCATATTCCATTCATTTTCATCCCTTTCCATTCCCTTCCCTGGTTTCATATGGTCATTAATGTACCTTCTCTTGCAAATGTACGCATTTTTAAGAATATCCACAAGAATTTCATGTCACTTTCCGCAACGTTATAGGATTCCTTTCCATTCCACTTCACACACCCTTTCCACAATGTTACGGAACCCCTTTCCACAACGTTATGGAACCCCTTTCAGCTTTCCCACTGAAACATGAGACCATAAACTTTCCCACTCTAATGTTGGGAAATTACATTTAGTGAAATGGGACACCATCAACTTTCCCACTGAAATAGGGGTTTGAGGCATAAAAAAACTTGCACTAGTTTTGTGAAGCTTTAAATTTAAAATCCCTTTGGCATGGTCTCACAAGTAAAGAATTGTGGTCTAATATCTTTCTCTCTAAATATTTAAAACAAAATTCCGTTGTGGATTGGGTGTGGAAAGATTGTAAATATGTGTTTCATGCTTCCAATAGATGGCTTGGACTCTACAGGTCCTTGAAGTGGTTAGGAAAGTGGCTCACCTAGCATGTTGGAAACGGGTGTAAGGTGTTCCTAGGAATTGGCCCATTTGTTGGTGGGGAAGGTTTTTTTTTACATTTTGTTAATCTGCTTGGGATGATGAAAGAAGCTAGTGTTACCTTCCTAACTCAAGCGAGGAATCCTTGAGTCGACCCATTAGGTGGTTACTGGTTAGATGCGTCGGATTTGGGTTTATCAATAGTCCAGGTAGCTGAATGGAATTCGTTCACTGATGGGATGAGGCATTTGAGTATTCCATTGGTTCAGTTTGAGGATGAACTTGTATGTGCATGGAATAAAAGTACGGACCATATTAGAGTTAAAGAAGTGTATAAGGCGATTATGTCTTCTTGTGTTTTGGTACAGGAGGATCACAGGTTTCACCAGATTTGGCAATAGTAGGTGCCCACAAAAGTAAAATGTTTTTCTTGGTTGATGTTTAACAATTGAATCTTCACCTGAAATAATATGCTTAAGCGTGGTCTACAGGGACCAAATTTATGTGCACACTGTAGATCAACTGAAGAAAATGTTTCCCACCTTTTTCAAAGTTGCTCCTTTAGCATTTCGGTTGGTTTGGGATCACGTTTCGAATGATTGTGGTATTTATTTCAGTTTTAATATTACTATTGAGGAAGGTTTTGGTTATTGGGGCCATTATCATCCTGACTAGAAATGTCTCCCTCCCATCTTTGTGTCATGGAAAATTTGGAAAGCGCGTAATGAATGCATTTTTGAAGACTGTCTTATCCACCCCTCATATGTTGGTTTGAAGGCAGTCAGATTATTCATATATTATTCTAGGTCGTGGGTATAGGTGACTTCGAGGAATCAATTAGAGTCAGCACTAGGTTTAGAATTTCCTCAAGGTTTATTTGGGTTTGCACCTCAAGATATTTGATCCCACTCTAAGAAAGGGTTTGCACCTCAAGAGATTTAATTCCTCTTGGTGCTTGGTAGATCTCATTTTAGATGGATCTATGCTGGTGTATACATCTTCATTTGGTCCAAGTCATGAAATAATAGAAAGAAATTAATGATAATTCACTTTAAAAACTGTCACTGTGTCGCAGCTGCAACAATTTCCCAAAATTCTAAAAAAATTTGGGACCCTCCTTTTTAATTGTGTTTTTCTCAGCTTGTTTGGGTTTGCCTAATTTCACTGATGATTGTTAAAGGAATATTTTATGTCGATGCTTCTTTTACGAATTACATTGAATCCTTACCCCGCTATTGGAAGATGCTGAGGCTATGAATCAGAACCACAATTAATTGCGCATCTGCCGTTGCGGAAGATGCAATTGAATGACGATCCGATCCAAAGCGTACTTTCCTCCGATGCACTTGCCTTTAGTTTATTATCAGCGTCCTCATTGGAAAACCGTGGGAAATTTTTGTCTCTACAGCTTCCGCCGTTGCAGATGACATATTGCGAGCCCCTTGATGGTTGTGTTGATCTTTTTCGATTCCCGCCAGTTTTGATTCGCAGGACCATAGTCTTTTAGCTTCCGCCATTGCGGCTCTAGAAGGGACTTTTCTTTCGATTTAGATTGGTTTATGTTTGCCTCTTTGCCAATTTTTTTCGCTTAAGTCATCTATGTTTTCTCTTCGATTTTGACTGGTCTACAAAAGTCGTTGTCTTTACAGTTTCCGCCGTTGTGGCGCTTCAACCAACTATTGGTCCGAGGTTTTAGTCTAGTCGAGCTTCGACGTGGAGTTATTTTCTTTTTCTCTCGCCAATGCTTTGTTTGAAACTGCAGAACTCATAGTTTTTTCATCTTCCATCGTTGTGGAGATGTAGCTGTTTTGATTGCCGATCCCTTAGTAACTTTGCCGCCCGATGGTCATGTTTTTCACGCCGATTGTTTGTTTTACCGAGATGTATATATTGGGGGTTTGGGGTTTATTTTCTATTATTTTATCTGTGAACTCCTGCCTGTGCTGTCGTTGTCATTTCGAATGGGACATTGTACTCGCTGTCGGTAGCTCTTTCCTAGGAGGCACCGCCGTGGAGGTTTGCGGATTCTTCTTGTCAGTTGCACAACGCCTTGCCAGGTAGGCCGTTATTCTCGTTTCTACCCTTTCTTTTGAATTGTTGAACTAAGGTTGTCGTCCTTGGTTAGTTTCCACCTCCGTGGTTAATGAACACCTAGGTTTACGGTTATATCTAGTTCATCTCGACATGATGGCCGTCCCGGGGGGGTTTGTTTTCTTAATGATTAATTTCGGTGCCATTATGCATTTGCAGACCTTACCCAGATGTTTGGGAAAATGGTGCAGACGAGCATTACGCTGATTGCACCAGTTATTTTCGGTTTGTATATGGTCGTCCAAGGGGAGGGGTGGTTTTCCTGTTCCCTTGCAAGAGGAAGGAATTTTTCTTGTTTTATTTCGAAGTGTCGAAGGTTTTGGGTTTTCCATCCTTTTGGGTCACTCACCTGTATGGGACTAGGGTAGCGGTTTTTTGAGGTTGCACCTCTTTTAGGATGAGATTGGCAGTAGGACGATTTACTATGGAACCATGACACTGAGGGTGTAGTTTTGAGATTTCTTTCTTTGACCAGAAGAATTTTTTCTTCATTGTTAGCGAAGCCCTAATGTTATTGAATGATCATGCCCATTTTTAGTCATGGGAAGGATATAATTTTACAGACTTATCTTGTGCAGAAATGCTTGGTATTTGAATTTGTTGCTGTATTTTGCATAGATTCAATCATGACTAGCATGATCGAGGTAAATGCTCATGTAGTTTGTTTTTCATTCTTTGAATATTAGTTGAATGGCTCAACAGGACCTAAAATATTTGTGTGTATGACAGGAAAATATTTCCGAATACGAGATGTCTAAAAGGCAGAAAATGAAAGCCCCTATAGTGGAAGAGGAACCCGAGGTTGAAGTTGTCACAAAGGTTGAATATACTTACGAAGACACCAGATGCATCACAGGTGTGGAACTTGAATATAAGTGGGGGGAAATCTACATACTCATAACACATCATGAAGTACCTGACACTGGTTTTGAGGAAGAAACTATATATGCAAATATTGAAATATTTGCTTTGATGAGGGTTGCTACCAGACCTGAGCTTTTCCCGTGCTCAGAGGTAATTGGATGAATTCTGCCCAAGGCAGATGTAACTACCATGATTTTGGCCAACATTGACAAACATGGTTATGCTGCTTATAGCCCTGGTTATGTATCACTAGCCTACCACTTACCAGAAGCCCAGGTTTACTTGATTGAAGATTGCCTAAAGAAAATTAATCTTGACCTAGTTGAGACATTGAAAAGAATGTTGGTACCTAGCAAGAGTTTCAAAACTAGACCATCAGGGGAATACGACACAACCACCTTAAGGACCCCTTATAGGTTCATTGCCTTAATGCTGAACAGGATTTTCGGAAGAGCCCACGGAAAAAGTTTTAAGTTGGGGTGGGTTCCTATCATCTTCTGTGTTGCAACCCAAGGGACTGTGTTCAATTGGGTGAACATTGTATCAAACAGTCTCTCGGCTTGCATTTCCTCATCCTTGGGAGGGGTGTCCCAGAAAAAATCAGAGTTCTACATGAGCTCCATACTGATTGATTGTATACTATGCAACTAGCCATTCCCAAACCTTAGGTGTATTTGGGACCGAGATAGAACACCAGTATACTCAGCCTACAAGCCACTGTGGGCGCATAAGTACCACAGTCACTACAGAGAAGTGTGTGAACACTTCATTATGCCATCATATACAATGATTTTATTAAAAGAATGCAATTGCATGTCTGAAGAATTGTTGCAGGTCATTGAAGAATATGTTGATTACTACTTAACGGAGGATGGACTATATATTAGAATGTATGGCTGCTCCAGAGCACCTTCACTGCTTCCAAAATATGCCAGTGATTATGTGGTACACAAGGAGACAGTCAGGCAGGTCTTCTTGGATGGCATAGGGAGTTTTTTATTTGAACATAAGAAGGCAACTTATCCTCCCTTGTCGTTCAGGTTGGGAAGTTATAAGTTCTCAAGAGTTAAGAAAGCCGATGAGTTTGTAGAAGAGTTGGAGAAATTTCATTTTGGGGAAATAAACTTCCATAGGAATGATTCCCGGAATAAAGTGGCAGAGCACTGCAAGGAAGCAAATGTACATTTTGAGTATACAAGCCACCGAGATAAAGACGAATCAATTTTCCGAAATGCAGAAAACATAACTGCATTAAAAAGAAGATTAAAAAAGAAGATCATTACTAAAGGCAAGAAAGGACAAGATGAGCAGAAGAAAGCAGAGGAAGAGGAGGCTAGGAAAAGAGATGAAGATGTTAGGAGACTAGCACAGGAGGCCGAAAGTTGGCTTAGAAGTGAGGAGGAAGAAAAGAGGAAAGCTGACCAAGAAGCAGCTAGAAGTGCAGAAGAAGCTGCCAGAAGTGAAGAAGAAGAAAGGAAAAGGAAAATGGATGAGGAACTCAGGAAGCAGGAAACAGAAAGATTAAAACTGACAAGGTCCATGACAGAGCAACAAGCTTCCGATCCCGTAGAAATTCAGGTTCAGGATCTGGGTAATCCTAATTTTCAAGACCCTGAGGCAGCTGCTAGCAGCACATCGAGACAGGTTGTTGTTTCTGGCCTAAGACTGATCCCTTTCGAACAAAAGAAAGGAGAAGAGGTTCCAGACTTCAACACTATTTTTTACGATAAGGAAACGAAAAGGATTGTGAAGAGGACTGAGAGGAAAGTCGAGACTGGGGGGCAGTCAGGGAAAATGATAAATGATACAATCATGGTGCATGGAACCGAAAAAGACCCAAGATTCACTATACGAGCTGGAGCAGCATTGATCCATGCTTCTGAGGACAATGTGGATCGGATAATGACTAACCTTGAACAGTCAAGGAAATCTGCTGCCCAACTAAAAGATAAGCTACGAAGGGAGAGGGAGTAAAGTAATAAATTGAAAAGGAAGTTTGAAGACTTGCAACATGAAATAAAGTCTTCAAAAGCAGAACTCCAGTCCCTCCAAGTAGAGAAGAGGTCTTTGGAAGTTTCCCAGGAAAGTCTAGCAAAATTGCAGCGGGAATGTCAAGGGCTAATGACAGAAAAGGATGGGTTGAAAACGGTATGTGAAAGTCTTGATGCAGAGAAGGACCAGCTGATAAGTAAGATAGTGGAGCTGGAGTTACAGAAGGCTACTTTGGAAGAATCAGAGAGACAATCTCAGAGGCAAGTAGTGGAGCTTAAAGAAGAAGTTGTTTCATTAGCAGCAGCTTTAGAAGAAGCCAGGGAACAACAAGCTAACATTCAGCCTTTCAAGGAGCATGTTTTAGCACAAAGGAGCAAAATGCACAAGTTGCAAGTATCCATAGAAGAAGAGAGGTGCAAGGTTTTGCAGGTAGACAATAGACTAGAAGAAATTTTGGAAACTTCTTCATATTTTGTGGACAAATCGCAAGACATTTTAGAAGTCCTGACGGGAATAATAGCAAGGTTAGAGGCCAATGAGGAGATCCCTGCAGACCTGCCAGCAAAAGATCAACAAGGCCTAAAACATGACTATGATTTATTGGAGTTTGCCATAAACACAACCGAAGAATTTAAGAAGGCTATGAAGAAGACAAAGGGAGCTTGTACAGAGTTCTATAGGAGACTTTTTATCACTTACAACCGTTGCCGGGTTGCTGCTAAGCAGAGAATGGACACATTTCCAGACCACCACCTATTTTTAGAGATGTTGTGGAGTAGATATCAGGAAGATGAACAAAGAATTCCGCAAATCAAGGCCCTAGATGAGAAGATCCTGAGAAATGAGGTAGCTCATTCAGTGGTCAGTGTATAGTTGGTAGAAGATCAACTACGCTTGAGCTCAACCAAGATCGAAGTAATAAGAAATCAGGCAGCTAAATTTGAAATCAATATTCGTTTTCTCGAACCTTCTGAGTTCGAAAGCGTTGCCTCAGATGCTTTAGCATGGAAGAAGTTCTTGAACAATCAAGCGAGGCCCTCCACCTAAGTGTTTTATTAGTTTGTTTTATTGTAATATATTATAAATTATATAAGCACTTAATGTGAGAATACTGTGGGAGGTGAAGCATTGGGGAAGCCCAAGAGTCATTTGTGGGCAGCCGAACAGTTTTGTTTTTGTATAAATAGAGGAGAATTAGATAGAAGGGGGGATTTTTCCCAGTGAGACTTGTGAACTACTTGTTGTAAGAGCAACTATTTCGTTTTGCAATAATAAAATTACAATTTTGCCTATTGGAGAAAGTGTTGTGTGGAATGTTCAAATGTGATGAAATGAACAATGTTGAAGGGGAACTATTTCGTTTTGCAATAATAAAATTACAATTTTGCCTATTGGAGAAAGTGTTGTGTGGAATGTTCAAATGTGATGAAATGAACAATGTTGAAGGGGAACTATTTCGTTTTCAGCTGTGTTTCATTAACTGTGAGATCGTTCTAACTTTCTGAACCTATGTTCTAGTTTGAATGTTCTCTAGTTTATTTTGTGATAAGTTCCACTATGAGTAATGAATGTTCTAACAGACGACGAGCTATCTTGTTGTGTATATCTCTATTCATGTTTATGTGTTTTGATTCTAAGAACAACTATCTGTGATTTATCTTAACATATGAGCAGTAATACATTACTCATTAATTGATAATCTTGCTCCCTAGGGACAGCTTAGTTAATCTTTTTTTCATTTGTGTGAGATTTAGAAGCGAGAGAGTCTAAGACGAGAGGTAAGAACTTGCGCATCACATTGTGACCACTCCTTGTATTCTTTATCAATATGCATGTTAGATAGGCACTTGCATATCATACTTAAAGTAAAAAATACAAAAATATACACGGTGGACCGAGCCTTAACTGGTAAAACCCTTTGTTTTTGTTACTTCACCTATGGTATCCAAACCGCAAACCGGACGGATTCCCCATTCCAAACAGTCACGGGCTAGTTGGGAACGTTGACTGGGGATAATCCCTTGTTGTTGCTGCCTGTGAATTTCTAGGCCTCAGCAGTTTCTGGCACTAGAAGGAGGGCCACCAGTGCATGGCTGGCCGGGGAAATCCATTTCCTTGAAATTACTCCACCAGTGATAGTTTTGAAAGCAGTTCATTTCCTGATCCAAATACCGAAGAGAATAGAGAACATTTGTATTTTGTAGACAATGAAGTTGTTAATAATCTGAGGAGACACACCAGAGCGTATGTAAAGAGTATTGGAGGATTACCCACTATCCCTGATTTACTTCGAAGAGAATACAAGAAGAAAGATCGCCCATCTTGGAAGATTTAGTGTTGGTTGGAGATTTGGAAGAGTAGGTCAAAGTAGCATTACAGGAAGTTGTTCAGCCTTTGAATCAAGTAGGCCCAAACACATCTTACTGTTCTCCAGTCCATACTCCTGTTCTCTCACCTCCTCACTCTCCACCCAGATTAATGGCAGGTGTAAATGCAAATCAGCCACTATTCCACCAAATCCACCACCTGCTTGGAAAGCCAGATCACCCCTAAACTTAACACCTTCGTTGCATGACTTACCTCAAGCTTTTGAGAAGATGATGCCCAATTTTGATCCAAATGAGATGGTTGTAGTAGATGACCATTTGCAAAGTTTCTATTTGGCAATAGAAGGATTAAGGGATGGGGAACATGAGGATGTAGTTTGTAGACTTTTTCCACATACCTTTAAAGGAGCGGCAGCATCATGGTATTTTGGTTTGCCTACAAACTCTATCCCAGACTGGGGTACCTTTGAAAGGATTTTTAGAAGTAAGTATGTAGCCCAAAACACACATGCAGCACTAATGAAAGGTTTAGGCACTTTAAAAAAAGAAAGAAAAGAAAAGGTACACAATTTTACCCAAAGATTTTTTGCCTACCTTAAGAACTTCTTTGCAACTGAGAAACCCTCTGACAAGGTTTTGAATGAGTATTATACCTCCACTTTAGGTCCTGACCTGGCCATGTTCGCAAAAGCTCAAGTTAAGCCTATGTTATCAGAGACTTATGAAGAAGCTGAAAGAGTAGAGGCTGAAAAGGAAAGTATAGAAGATTATCTTGAGCAGTCTGGAGAAAAACCTTCCGGGAAGAGAGCCTTATTGCTGTCTAAACCTAAAGAGGAGCAATCACATTATTTTGAGGGGATGTTAAAAATGATGCAAAATCTTTCCAACAGAATAATAGATTTGGAGAAATAAAAAGAAGCTCAGAAAGCATATAAGCCGTATTACAAGAAAAGAGAGGATAACAACCAATCCAAACCTCCTCCATACGGTTCAGCATCGATGAATTTAACGGAGGTGGGGATGGATAATTTTTGCACTTTTCACCAACAACCCCATTCCGAAAAGAATTGTCCTCAGTGGATAAATTCAATGACATTGGTGATGAATCAGCTGTTGGATTCTAAATTAACTGAGGACAATGATGAAGAGGAAAGGGGTAGTAAGACCATAGAAAAACAAGAGAATGATACCATGTTTTTATGGGACTGTGTCTCACTTTTTGATACAGAAAGAAATATTCTGAAACCCGAGGGTACGCTAGAAATTAAAATGACAACAAAAGGCCTGGATTTGGTGAGTAAATACAATTCAATGTTCTCAAAGATTAAGAAGTTGCAAGAGAATGTCAGGAAACAACCAAAGAATAATGTTGATGGCGAAGTACCTAAAATCACCATTATCAGCCAAGATCCGAAGCAAATCAACAAGCCTGTTAAGCCTATGGAAGACCAAGTAGGTAATGACAAGGAAAATATTAAAAAGCCTGAAGAACCAGAGGAAGAATTACCCATAGAAAACCAACCCGTGGAGGAAGATGTCGAAGCAATTGGAGAAGGGAAAACTAGGTTTAAAAACCCACCTTTCCTTTTGACTTTGGAAATTTTGAATCATAAGGTGCATAATTGTTTGGTAGACTCTGGATCGTCAGTGAATGTTATGCCAATCGCAGTTTGCAAAAAAATTAATGGACAACCAAAACCTACTGCTTGGGAAGTTACTCAATTAGACAGAACTAATGTACAAGTAGTGGGGGAAATGGAGAATGTTCTCGTTCGTTTATCCGCAAGTGAAAAGATATGTCAATATATTGATATTGTGGTGGCAGACATACCTGATGGTTATGGACTTATTTTGAACTGAGACTGGTCCGCTAGGTTAAAAGGTTATTTTGCTTCAGATTGGTCACATTTATGGTTGCCTCGTAAAGGAGTCCAAAATCAGATCAAAATTTTAAGGGAGCCTTACATGAAACACACTATCACTAAGTTGGAAGAAGGAACTGAATCAACAAATTCTACATTGGGGAATTATCTAATTGAGCTTGAACTAAGACATCTTGCATCAGAAGAATCCAGAAATATAACAGACACTCAGCTCGATCTCCTTCAATGTTCAAGGGCTGATGAGATTGATTGTAAATGGGTAGATGTAAGTTTTGTTTCAAAAATAGCAGAATTAGATAATGGTTAGGTATTTCACATCTGCAATCGAGCCTAGCCCCTTGACTTATAAGTTTATAGATCTATAGGGGTGGGCAGAGAACTGATCAGGTAGTGGTTTAGTTCTCAAATTTTACTTTTGGTTTTTGCATTTGATAACCTTGTACATAAATAATTTGATGCAGTTTGTCACTTTGATTTGCCGTTGTTGTTTTTAGTTATTTTTGGTTTGTTTTTGAATAAAAGAGGCAAACTTTTGGTTGCATGGAAAGCATCAGGGTTCTCGATTAATTGAAATCTTTGGGATAAGACTGTGCATTCTTGTTTGAACTGATAGAATCTATTCTAGTAAGTAGTTTTCCTAAATGGCCATGAACTCATTGAAGTCCTGCTTAATCCCTAAAAATAACTCAGAATCAAAAGGTCTGGAATACTATTTCGAGGCTCCATCCATTTCACATCTAAAATGTCCTAGGGGGTGACAGCAAAGGACCCACGGAAAGGAAGCAAGGTAAACAGTTTATTATATATAAATGATCCCATGCCAAGATTTAAAAAGCCTAAAGGCTGATAAGAGTCAAAACTCCTAAAAGAAGCAATACATATCAAAGCAACTTATCGAAACACATGAATACAAATTTTCCAGAAGCTCTTCTCCGTCCGTGAGATGAAAAGTAAATATATCTCTCACACAAAAGGACATTATGGATAGAAGAGCTTGAATAAAATTCAGAGAGAAGGGCATATGGAGGACTCAAAAGAACAAAAAGTTCAAAAGGCACAAAAGTGCAAATGGCATGGGAATGAGGAACAAATGAATATTTATGTTTACCATATGTTACGATCCTATGGTGTCCAAGCTGGAAACTACCCAAATACAGAGGTAAAATAAAACTCATCTACTAAGCCTCATAAGAGTTATCCGGATTTTGAGAGTTTGGTTGTTCCCATTTCCAAAAATGGACTGTTCTCAATTATTTAAATGCATTTGGTTGCCATTATAGGAATACAAGCATCTAGAAGAATTCAACCTATGAGTTTAATGATTAAATAGTTTTTAACTGAAAGAAAAGTTGATTCAGAAATTTGGGGTTCACCAGGTAGTCGCCAATTGTTGCAGCTGCAACAATTTCCCAAAATTCTAAAAAAATTTGGGACCCTCCTTTTTAATTGTGTTTTGTTTGGGTTTGCCTGATTTTACTGATGATTGTTAAAGGAATATTTTATGCAGATGTTGTTTTTACGAATTACATTGAATCCTTACCCCGCTATCGGAAGATGTTGAGGCTATGAATCGGAACCACAATTAATTGCGCATCTGCCATTGCGGAAGATGCAATTGAATGACGATCTGATCCAAAGCGTACTTGCCTTCGATGCACTTGCCTTTAGTTTATTATCGGCATCCTCATTGGAAAACCGTGGGAACTTTTTGTCTCTACAGCTTCCGTCGTTGTGGATGACATATTGCGAGCCCCTTGATGGTTGTGTTCATCTTTTCTGATTCCCGCCAGTTTTAATTCGCAGGACAGTAGTCTTTTAGCCTCCATCGTTGCGGCTCTAGAAGGGACTTTTCTTCCGATTTAGATTGGTTTATGTTTTCCTCTTTGCCGATTTTTTCCACTTAAGTCATGTTTGTTTTCTCTCTGATTTTGACTGGTCTACGAAACTCGTTGTCTTTACGGTTTCCGTCGTTGCAGCGCTTCAACCAACTATTGGTCCGAGGTTTTAGTCTAGTTGAGCTCCGACGCGGAGTTATTTTCTTTTTCTCTCGCCAATGCTTTGTTTGACACTGTAGAACTCGTAGTTGTTTCACCTTCCACCGTTGTGGAGATGCAGCTATTTTGATCGTCGATCCATTAGTAACTTTGCCACCCGATGGTCATGTTTTTCCCGTCGATTGTTTGTTTTACCGAGATGTATATATTGGGGGTTTGGGGTTTATTTTCTATTATTTTATCTGCGAACCCGTTCCTGCGTTGTCATTGTCATTTCAAACGGGACATTGTACTCGCTGTCGGTAGCTCTTTCCTAGGTGGCACCGCCGTGGAGGTTTGTGGATTCTTCTTGTCAGTTGCACAGTGCCTTGCCAGGTAGGCCATTATTCTCATTTCTACCATTTCTTTCGAATTGTTGAACTAGGGTTGTCATCCTTGGTTAGTTTCCACCTCCGCGGTTAATGAACACCTAGGTTTACGGTTTTAGCATATATCTAGTTCATCTCGACAGCATGGCCGTTCGGGGGGGGGGGTTGTTTTCTTAATGATTAATTTCGGTGTCGTTATGAGTTTGCAGACCTTACCCGGATGTTTGGGAAAATGGTGCAGACGAGCGTTGCGCTGTCTGCACCAGTTCTTTTTGGTTTTTATATGGTCGTCCGAGGGGAGGGGTGGTTTTTCTATTCCCTCGCAACAGGAAGGCATTTTTCTTGTTTTATTTCGAAGTGCTGAAGGTTTTGGGTTTTCTATCCTTTTGGGTCGCTTGCCTGTGTGGGACTAGGGTAGCGGTTTTTTGAGGTTGCACCTCGTTTAGGACAATATTGGCAGTAGGACGATTTACTATGGAATATTGGCAGTTGAGATTTCTTTCTTTGACCGAAAGAAAATTTTCTTCATTGTTAGCGAAGCCCTAATGTTATTGATTGATCACACCCATTTTTAGTCGTGGGCAGGATATAGTTTTATAGACTTATCTTGTGTAGAAATGCTCGGTAGTTGAATTTGTTGTTGTATTTTACATAGATTCAATCATGACTAGCATGACCGAGGTAAATGCTCATGTAGTTTGTTTTTCATTCTTTGAATATTAGTTGAATGAATCAACAGGACCTAAAAGATTTGTGTGTATGAAAGGGAAATCTTTTCGAATACGAGATGTCTAAAAGGAAGAAAAAGAAAGCCCCTATAGTGGAAGAGGAACCCGAGGTTGAAGTTGTCACAAAGGTTGAATATACTGACGAAGACACCAAATGCATCACAGGTGTGGCACCTAAATATAAGTGGGGGGAAATCTACAGACTGATAACACATCATGAAGTACTTGACACTGGTTTTGAGGAAGAAAATATATATGCAAATATTGAAAGATCTGCTTTGATGAGGGTTGCTACCAGACCTGAGCTTTTCCCGTGCTCAGAGGTAATTGGATGGATTCTGCCCAGGGCAGACGTAACTACCATGATTTTGGCCAACATTGACAAACAAGGTTATGCTGCTTATAGCCCTGGTTATGTATCACTAGCCTACCACTTACCGGAAGCCCAGGTTTACTTGACTGAAGGTTGGCTAAAGAAAATTAATCTTGACCTAGTTGAGACATTGAAAAGAATGTTGGTACCTGGCAAGAGTTTCAAAACTAGACCATCAGGGGAATGCGACACAGCCACCTTAAGGACCCCTTATAGGTTCATTACCTTAATGCTGAACAGGATTTTTGGGAGAGCCCACCGTAAAAGTTTTAAGTTGGGGTGGCTTCCTATCATCTTCTGTGTTGCAACCCAAGGGACTGTGTTCAATTGGGCGAACATTGTATCAAACAGTCTCTCGGCTTGCATTACCTCAGCCTTGGGAGGGGTGTCCCAGAAAAAATTAGAGTTATACATGAGCTCCATACTAATTGATTGCATACTGTGCAACCAGCCATTCCCAAACCTTAGGTGTATTTGGGACCGAGATAGAACACCAGTAAACTCAGCCTACAAGCCAATGTGGGCGCATAAGTACTACAGTCACTACAGAGAAGTGTGTGAACACTTCATTATGCATTATATACAATGATTTTCTTAAAAGAATGCAATTGCATGTCTGAAGAAGCGTTGCAGGTCATTGAAGAATATGTTGATTACTACTTAATGGAGAATGGACTATATATTAGAATGTACGGCTGCTCCAAAGCACCTTCACTGCTTCCAAAATATGCCACTGATTATGTGGTACAAAAGGAGACAGTCAGGCAGGTCTTCTTAGATGGCATAGGGAGTTTTTTATTTGAACATAAGAAGGCAACTTATCCTCCCTTACCGTTCAGGTTGGGAAGTTATAAGTTCTCAAGAGTTAAGAAAGCCGATGAGTTTGTAGAAGAGTTGGAGAAATTTCATTTTGGGGAAATAAACTTCCATAGGAATGATTCCCGGAATAAAGTGGCAAAGCACTGCAAGGAAGCAAATGTACATTTTGAGTATACAAGCCACTGGGATAAAGACGAATCAATTTTCTAAAATGCAGAAAACATAACTGCATTAAAAAGAAGATTAAAAAATAATATCACTACTAAAGGAGGGAAAGGACAGGATGAGCAGAAGAAAGTAGAGGAAGAGGAGGCTAGGAAAAGTGATGAAGATGCTAGGACACTAGCACAGGAGGCCGAAAGTTGGCTTAGAAGTGAGGAGGAAGAAAAGAGGAAAGCTGAACAAGAAGCAGTTAGAAGTGCAGAAGAAGCTTCCAGGAGTGAAGAAGAAGAAAGGAAAAGGAAAATGGATGAGGAACTTAGGAAGCAGGAAGCAGAAAGATTAAAACTAATAGGGTCCATGACAGAGCAACAAGCTTCCGATCCCGTAGACATTCAGGTTCAGGATCTGCGTAAACCTGATTTTCAAGACCCTGAGGCAGCTGGTAGCAGCACATCAGGATAGGTTGTTGTTTCTGGCCTAAGACTGATCCCTTTCGAACAAAAGAAAGGGGAAGAGGTTCCAGACTTCAACACTATTTTTTACGATAAGGAAACGAAAAGGATTGTGAAGAGGACCAAGAGGAAAGTCGAGACTGGGGGGTAGTAAGGGAAAATGATAAATGATACAATCATGGTGCATGGAACCGACAAGGACCCAAGATTCACTATACGAGCTGGAGCAGCATTGATCCATGCTTCTGAGGACAATGTGGATCGGATAATGACTGACCTTGAACAGTCAAGGAAATCTGCTACCCAACTAAAAGATACTCTACGAAGGGAGAGGGAGGAAAGTAATAAATTGAAAAGGAAGTTTGAAGACATGCAACATGAAATAAAGTCTTCAAAAGCAGTACTCCAGTCCCTCCAAGTAGAGAAGAGGTCTCTGGAAGTTTCCTAGGAAAGTCTAGCAAAATTGCAGTGGGAATGTCAGGGGCTAATGACAGAAAAGGATGGGTTGAAACGGTATGTGAAAGTCTTCATGCAAAGAAGGACTAGCTGATAAGTAAGATAGGGGAGATGGAGTTACAGAAGGCTACTTTGGAAGAATCAGAGAGACAATCTCAGAGGCAAGCAGCAGAGCTTAAAGAACAAGTTGTTTCATTAGCAACAGCTTTAGAAGAAGCCAGGGAACAACAAGCTAACATTCATCCTTTCAAGGAGCATGTTTTAGCACAAAGGAGCAAAATGCACAAGCTGCAAGTATCCATAGAAGAAGAGAGGTGCAAGGTTTTGCAGGTAGACAATAGACTAGAAGAAATTTTGGAAACTTCTTCATATTTTGTGGATAGATCGCAGGACATTTTAGAATCTTTGACAGGAAGAATAGCAAGGTTAGAGGCCAATGAGGAGATCCCTGCAGACCTGCCAGCAAAAGATCAACAAGGCCTGAAACAAGACTATGATTTATTGGAGTTTGCCATAAACATAGCTGAAGAATTTAAGAAGGTCGTGAAGAAGACAAATGGAGCTTGTACAGAGTTCTATAGGAGACTTTTGATCACTTACAACCGTTGCCAGGTTGCTGCTGAGCAGAGAATGGACACATTTCTAGACCACCACCTGTTTTTAGAGATGTTGCAGAGTAGATATCAGGAAGATGAACAAAGAATTCAGCAGATCAAGGCCCTAGACGAGTAGATCCTGAGAAATGAGGTAGTTCATTCAGCGGTCAGTGTACAGTTGCTAGAAGATCAACTACGCTTGAGCTCAGCCAAGATCGAAGTAATAAGAAATCAGGCTATAAAATTTGAAATCAATATTCATTTTCTCGAACCTTCTGAGTTCGAAAACATTGCCTCAGAAGCTTTAGCATGGAAAAAGATCTTGAACAATCAAACGGGGCCCTCCACCTAAGTGCTTTATTAGTTTGTTTTATTGTAATATATTGTAAATTATATAAGCACTTAATGTGAGAAAACTGTGGGAGGTGAAGCATTGGGGAAGCCCAAGAGTCATTTGTGGGCAACCCAATAGTTTTGTTGTTGTATAAATAGAGGAGAATTAGATAGAAGGGGGGATTTTTCCCAGTGAGACTTGTGAACTACTTGTTGTAAG
The DNA here is from genome assembly GCA_001517045.1 of Pseudotsuga menziesii. Taxonomy (NCBI): domain Eukaryota; kingdom Viridiplantae; phylum Streptophyta; class Pinopsida; order Pinales; family Pinaceae; genus Pseudotsuga; species Pseudotsuga menziesii. Next base: position 599,543 of record LPNX011202754.1, on the reverse strand, counting down.
AGGAACTATTTTGTTTTGCAATGATAAAATTACAATTTTTCCTGTTGGAGAAAGTGTTGTGTGGAATGTTCAAATGTGATGAAATGAACAATGTTGAAGGGGAACTATTTCGTTTTCAACTGTGTTTCATTAACTGTGAGATCGTTCTAACTTTCTGAACCTATGTTCTTGTTTGAATGTTCTCTAGTTTATTTTGTGATAAGTTCCACTATGAGTAATGAATGTTCTAACAGACGACGAGCTATCTTGTTGTGTATATCTCTATTCATGTTTATGTGTTTCGATTCTAAGAACAACTATCTGTGATTTATCTTAACATATGAGCAGTAATACATTACTCATTAATTAATAATCTTGCTCCCTAGGGACAACTTAGTTAATCTTGTTTTCATTTGTGTGAGATTTAGAAGCGAGAGAGTCTAAGACGAGAGGTAAGAACCTGCGCATCACATTGTGACCACTCCTCGTATTCTTTATCAATCTGCATGTTAGATAGGCACTTGCATATCATACTTAAAGTCAAAAATACAAAAATATACATGATGGAACGGGCCGCAATCGGTAAAACCCTTTGTTTTTGTTACTTGACCTACGGTATCCGGACCGCAAACCGGACGGATTCCCCATTCCAAATAGTCACGGGCTAGTTGGGAACGTTGACTGGGGAGAATCCCTTGCTGTTGCTGCTTGCAAATTTCCAGGCCTCAACACACTGGTAAATCAATTAAGTAAAAAAATCAATAATTTAAAATTGATAATTAATTCCAATACCAAGAGTGTGTTGTTAATATCACTGTAGCGGATAACGTGTATAGCTAAACCGCTTAATAATTAAATATACAAAAGATGTGGATATATAAATATTGTATTGAATAAAATGATATTGTTACAATGCCATAGAACGATGTACATATATATGCATTGACTATTCACCATGAATGATAAGTCATGTCTTTTCATTAAGACATGATACCTTATTAATTAATTATTTAATACTATATTTATTATTATTATTTATTAATTGATATATATATATATAATGTTCATTCAAGAGTTTTTGCGCCAAAGAGGTGTTTTCTATAGCCCAGTAGGGGAGAGATATGTAACTCCTTCCATGCTCATCTTAGAGTTGACACATGTCCGTTATTAAAAAAAAAAAAATTATTAAAAATAACATGTTGGCTCAAATTAAATTTAAATTATTTAGAATTGCATATATATATAACAACACAAGTTAGATAAATTAAAACTATAAACATTGCATTACACATTTCCTCAATATTTCCACTATAAAAAAGTGTTTGCAAAACAACACAAATTAGATAAATTAAAACCATAAACATTGCATTACACACTTCTTAAACATTTCCACTCTAAAAAATGCTTTGCACCTGGAGATATTTTATCCCACTCTAAAAAAGGGTTTGCACCGCAAGAGATTTAATTCCTCTTGGTGCTTGGTAGATCCCCTTTTAGATGGATTGATGTTGGTGTATACATCTTCATTTGGTCCAAGTCATGAAATAATAGAAAGAAATTAATGATATCACTTTAAAAAATGTCACTGCTAAATCAGTTCAAGTAAAAAAACTAATAATTTAAAATTGATAATTAATTCCAACACCAAGAGTGTGTTGTTAATATTGCATTTTATATTCATTATATTCATCAAGGATGTGTTGTTAATATCACTGTAGCAAATAACGTGTATAGCTAAAACACTTAATAATTAAATATATGAAAGATGTGTATATATCAAGATTGTATTGAATAAAATGATATTGTTACAATGCCATAGAACGATGTATATATATATATGCATTGACTAGTCACCATGGATGATAAGTCATGTCTTTTCATTAAGACATGACACCTTATTAATTAATTATTTAATACTATATTTATTATTATTATTTATTAATTGATATATATGTGTGTGTGTGTGTGTTCATTGCAGTTGCATTCTATAGTGTAAGCTTATTGAGGAAAAATTGACAAGAGAACAATACTTGGTATCATGGTCTTTGTTGCCACCCTTTCACTCTAACAAACCAATTTGTTATTATTAAACTAACTATATAAATAAAAACATAGGAACAATAAGTAAAAGACATATTAAATAGAAAAATAAAAATAAAAATTATAAAAATGGGGATTGTTCATTAAATTTAATTATTAAATATACATGGTTCAAGTACTAAAGAAAATAAAGATAATTTGTAACAGGGGAAGGATTGAAGGGGAAGGGCATGTTATTTTACTTGGATTCTTGTTGATATATGGATGGTTATGTGGGGGTAAGAGAATAGACTTGGCTTAGGTTTATTAGTTGAAGGATCGATGGCTCTTAATTTTTAATTGAGAGGTTTTTTGTGTGGAGAGTTGTCCCCCACACATTGGTTTCCTACGTTGTTCGTAGTAGTCCGAATGTACACTTTTCAACATTTTTTTGAGTTACAGGTACACATTTCTTCTTGTTCCATTAAATTATTATGATCAATTGTAAAAATGGTTGGATCAACTTTGCTCATGGAAATATAATTGATTTTAGTCAGTTATCTTATGATATTGACTTAATTCTTTGTTTTTCAAATCTATTTGTAATAAATTTAATTCGTATGTCTGTTTAGGGCCTTACATTCATGCTATCTTAACTTCGTCACCTTACCAATCACACTTCAATGGGTTCAAATTATTTACCATTAACTAGGCCTTGTCATCAAGATTTTATGTGAGCATATTGAAGTTCCAAGCTACAATGGAAGAGTTCAGTGGTACTCTCAAGCATAGGGTGTTCGAGAAGGTGACAAAAGAACGAGATCAGGTGACATATCATGCTAGTTGTTCAAAATCATATAGGTAAGATTTATGATCAAAATTGTAATAGTAATGAGGTGTTGATAGAACATGAGATTCAAATTCTAAGAAGGTAAATCTTCATCATTTGTGATGCCTTTTGCTAGGGTTTCCACTCCAAATTTGGTCACAGCCGGTGGTTGAGGATCTTGCTAAGCGGTTGGGACGCTTGATTCACTTGGACTAGGATATGCTCTTCGAGGTTCACAAAATGATGGCCTCTTTATTGGTGGAATTGAATGTTTTAAAGGGCTTGCTGGCATAGGTTGTGATTCAATGGGGAAACCCAAACTTTGTTCATCCATTGGATTACAAAAACATTCCTTTTTGATGCATATACTGTAGATAGACTGGACACCTAAAGCCTCATTTTCCTGTATTGTTGGCCTCTTCTACCGATTTTCCTTATTCACATGCGGCACCTTTGGGTGAGAATAGAAACTTTATGGTGTTGTCTTCAGTTGGGATGGACCTAACAACTTTTTCTTTGCTTGTAGGTAAGTTGGCCTCCTCTTCTCCCATCGATTCCTGCTTTTCAGCTTCAAAGTTTGCTATTATTAAAGGTGTTTTTTTTTATTACCTGTTCATTCCCCAGCCACGAACTCTCCTTTTGGCATTGTTGAGGGTTTGTGTGTTCATGGGGATAGTTTAAATTCACCCCCGATACTGTCGAGTTGGGCCTTTCCAGGTAATACCTGATGAATTAGGTCTTGCCACTGAGAGGGGGGGTGAATCAGTGATAGAAATTAAACACAATTTATTTTATTTTAGCAAATGTAAAAAAAAATTGGGCACATTGTTTTAACGTGAAACCCATAAGGTAAGCCACCAACACATTTCTATTATCTGCAAAACTTTGTTTTACAATACACAATAGTTATTTGCAAGTACCCACTTGCTGGAGACCACAAGCCCCAAGTTTCTCAGCCACTACTGAAGGATTCACCCACACCCTGGTTTCTGCCTGCACCTACAGACAAGGATACACCAATACCCTGATTCTCAAGCCACTAATAGAAGGAGGCTAAGACCTCCTTACATGCATGTAGCCTGCCCTAGCACCATCGTTCCACCCTTGTATGTATTTTTATCAGACTACCAGATCTTCTTTAAAAAAAATTGTCTATTGTTACTCTGCTTTGGTCTCTGCCTTATGCTTTGGTTGCATAGATATGGATGACAGAGACACTATACTTACCATTTGATCTTATGTTTATATATCCTTCAATCATCTCTTCAAACCATACACACGCCCTTTCAACATTGTGACTCTTCAGATCTCTGTTCAAACCATCACACCTTTACGAAACACACTTCATGTTTTTCTCCTTCACACCTCTTCAAATATCTGTTAATTTATTTAATCATTTAGATTACATCTTTGTTATATTACTGATTTTTAATTAATTATTTAATTAAATTCTTTGATCTTCTCATGTCTTTGACATTCTTCCATTCGTAAGCTTGCTGACATTATCATCTCAGGCTGTGGGTTTTCCTTTCTTTCAAGTGTCATCATCTCTGGCTACTGGGCATGTTTCTCTCTCAAAACTCAGACTTTACCTTCCATCTACGGGCTTCATTATCATCCGGACATTGTCCTTTCCATACTTTCCTTTCCTCCTTTCGCTTTCTATACTGGCCTTTCCGTAAGCTCCTTTCCGCACTCTGGAAGGAGGAAATCGAAAACTCAACTTTTCTAAGACTTCATCTTTTTGTTTTTCGCCTTTTCGCTTTTCGGATCGGACTTTCCGCAGGCTCCTTTCTGCACTGCGAAATGTGGAAATCGAAAACTCAACTTTCCAGTTTTTAGACTTTTTCCTTTCCACCTTTGGGCTCCCGTAATGGTCGTTGTCTTTTTGCACTTGCCTTTTTTGCAAGGAGGAATGTGAAAGTCGAAAACTAAACTTTTCCATGACTTCGACCTTTTGATTTCTATGGTTCCACACCTGCACTTCCTCTCCTGCAACGGTCCTTCCACCGTTGTCTTTCTTCACTTTCCCTTTCCACTGGCCGAAATGCAGAAGTTGAAAACTCAACTTTTCCATGACTTTGACCTTTTGATTCTCGCAATTTCACACCTGCACTTCCACTCTTCCGCACTGTCGATCTGCTTCCAGATGTGAATCACGATCTAACTTTGTTGATTTGTATCTACTCTTTACGGAAATTAACTACGACCGTCAGATCTTATGTCAATTTTGATCAACGACGAAAAATAGAACAAAGTAGATTGCAATTTAAGATTTCACAACCATCTGGATTATTACCTCGCTTGCTATTTCTCCTTGCGAAATAGCTTGTGGACCATTCGATCAGTGTTCCCCCCAAATCAACGGCAAAATAGAAAAGTGTTAAAGCGTGTTGCATAGAAGTTTCATGCACATTAGAATTTCTTTAGACCGTGTAACTTCTCCCTGTGAAATTACTCCTCAATCGTAGATTGGCTCCTTCCACGATCTCACCCGTCCAAGCCTACACAAGCTTATATCTCAATTTTCATCGATCCTTACAGTGATCGATTTGCAGATCCAAAACCTTGCAACAAGGTTACTCTGCACGAATCCTCTACAGGCTCCTTCATCTTCAGCACATGGGCTACTAACCTGTAGACTTCCTCAATTGCCATCAATGCCAACCTATATTTCCATGTTTCCAACAATGTCCCCCTTTGGCTTTGATGGAAATATTATTTTCATTTATCCCCCTTTGGCTTTGATGGAAATATTATTTTCATTTCTCCCCCTTTGGCTTTGATGGAAATATTATTTTCATTTCTCCCCCTTTAACATCAAGGGCAAAGGATTTGAGTGTCTCCCCCTGACTTTGACCACTATCTCCCCCTGAACTAATGCCAACTGATGCATTTTTTTTGAAAGATTAGATTGGAAGAGAAAATGCATCTAATCTTTGTATGAAATATTCAAATGCATCTCTACTTAAGGGTTTAGTGAAGATGTCTTCAATCTGTTCTTGAGTTGGGACATATTCCAATTAAATGTTCTTCTTCTTAGCCTAATCCCTCAGATAGTGGTATTTTATTGGAATGGTTTTTCTTTGGAGTGTTGGACAGGGTTCTTGGAGAGACTTATAGCACTTGTATTATCACAGTAGATAACCATGGGTTCTTCAAACACTACTTTGATATCTTGTAGAGTTTGTTTCATCCATTCCACTTATGTGCAAGATTCTGCTGCTACAATATACTCAGCTTCAGTAGTAGATAGAGAAATTGAGGTTTGTTTCTTGCTTGTTCAAGCTACCAATGATTCTCCCAAGAAGAATGCTCCTCCACTTGTACTTTTTCTGTCATCTACACAACCTACCCAATCTGCATCTAAATAGGCTTTTAAAGGGAATGAATTCTTGCTAGGATACCAAAATCCAAGATCTATGATTCCTTTTAAGTAGCTAAAAATTATTTTCACAACGTGAACATGGCTCTCTTTTGGTCCAGCTTTAAATCTAGCTACTATTTTAACAACTTTCCCGACATCAGGTCTGGAATTTGTTACATAGAGAAAACTCCCAATCATTGATCTGTAGTGTTTTGGATCTACAGTCTTGGACTCATCTTCCTTGCTTGGTTTGCATCCTACTGTCACAGGTGTACAAACATGTTTGCAATTCAAACTGGAATTTTTTAAGCACATCTTTCACATACTTGGACCGATGAATAAAGATTCCCTTTTTGGAATGAACTATTTGAAATCCTAGAAAGAAATTCACTTCACCAAGAAAAGACATTTCAAATTCTTGCTGCATCTTACTAGCAAAATCCTTACTCATTTTTTCATAATCACTCCCAAATATGATATCATCAACATATACTTCCACAATAATCATGCTATCACCAATAATTTTATATTAAAGATAACTGTCTATTGATCCTCTTTTGAAGCCTTGTACTTTGTAAGTAAGAATCTATCCTTGCATACCATGCTTTGGGTGCTTGTTTTAGCCCATAGAGAGCTTTCTTTAGTTTACAAACATAATTCCCTTTATCAGTTAATTGAAACCCTTCCGGTTGCTCTATGTATACTTCCTCTTCTAAGTTTCCATTGAGAAACGCTGATTTGACATCCATCTGGTATACTTTCAATTTTTTGTAGTTGGCAAAGGCTAAGAAAATCCTAATTCCCTCCAATCTGACCACATGTGCAAAAGTTTCTTCAAAATCTACTCCTTCAACCTGAGCATACCCTTTACATACCAACTTGTATTTGTTCATGATTACTTGTCCATTTTCATTTAATTTGTTTTTTAACACCCATTTAGTTCCAGTGACATTCTTGTCTTGTGGTTTTGGAACTAGTTCCCAAGTTTTATTCTTTTCTATTTGGTCTAATTCTTCGTTCATAGCTTTGACCTAACTTTCATCATTGCATGCTTCTTTGATTTATTTGGGCTCAATACATGACAAAAGTGCTATTTCTGTTTGATACAACAATTGTCTTCTTGTTTTTACTCTTGTACTTTTATCTCCAATAATTAGGTCTTCAGGACGATTCTTTTGGGTTATTCTTGAGGGTGTCTTTGTGTTTCTTCTTGGGGATTCTTCTATTATCTCTTTTTCTCGAGTGTCTTCCTCTTCTTTTTTGGTATCTATTTCATCTTCTTGTTTATCATCCTTTTCTTCTCCATCTGGTTGTGTATCAACTAACTCATCATCATCTTCATCTTCATCGTCAGGTATGGTCTCTTAATGTTTGAATTGCTTTGTTTTTAAATCATCCACCTTAACATCTGCACTCTCAACAATCTTATGTAATCTAAGATTGTAGCATCTATATGCCTTTTTGGTATAAGCATATCCAAGAAAGATACCTTCATCAGATTTAGCATCAAATTTTCTGAGGTTCTCATCAAGCCTTTTGATGTAACACTTACTTCCAAAGACCTTGAAGTATTTTACCAAAGGATTTCTCCCAAACCACAACTCATAAGGATTCTTATTACTATTAATTCTGAGCTGACCTCTATTTAGTATGTGTACTGTTGTGTTTACAGCTTCCCTCCAATATCCATCAGATAATTTTGCTTCATTGAGCATAGTCCTTGCAGCCTCTTGAATTGTTCTATTTCTCCTCTCACCCATCCCATTTTACTGAGGTGTTCTGGAAGCAGAGAATTGTCTCTTAATTCCATGGGTTTCATGTAATAGATCAAACTCTTTAGAGGTGAACTCACCACCATTGTATGATCTAAGACATTTGATTTTTCCCTTTGTTTCATTTTCAACAAGGAGTTTAAAGGCTTTGGACTTGTTAAAAGCTTTTTATTTTTCCTTGAGAAAAGATACCCAAGCCATTCTAGTAAAATCATCAATGAACAACATAAAGTAGGATTCTCCTTGTAGGTCCACAGAGGTCAGTGTGAACCGACTATAAAGGTTTTGAGGTTGAGTACTCTTTTGTTTTGAACCTTATTCTAGTTTTCTTCCCTAATTGACAATGTCTACATATAGGATTTGAAGGTTTTCTGATATTTGGTAAGTTTATTACTACCTCAAGATTGCTAACTTTTACTAGATTATCAAAGTTAATGTGCCCCAACCTTCTATGCCATAGCCAACTTTCATCCACTAAATTCATATGACATTTCTCATACTGTCTTGTATTTAGTATGTATACATTTTCGGGAGTTCTAGAAGCAACACCAACCAATTTTCCTAAGTTCTTCCTTCTTATCTCACATTTCTGAGAATAAAAAATGCAAACGTGCCCCTGATCACAGGTTTGGGTGACACTCAATAGACTAGGCTTCATATTTTATACAAGCAATACATTTTTTTCCTAGTCTTTTCCCACGTTCATGGTACCTTTCCCAATAATGTTACTTTAAGCATTGTCACCAAATGTAAATTTACCCTTTTGTTTTTTTTAAGTTTAAAAACTTGTCCTTATATCATGTCATATGTTTAGAACAACCACTATCAACATACCGGAGATCTCTTTTATCTTGTGTTCTCAAGGCAATAGGGCATTCCTCTTTTAATGTTTTTTCTTTCCACAACTTATTTTGCTCTCTAATGTCCTTTGGTCTTTCTGAGATTTCCATTAATAAGCAATTGCTTGCTTTATGTCCATAGTTATGAAATTGAAGCATTCTAAATCTCTTTCTTGTAAAGGTGCTAATGAGTTATAATTTATGCTCTTAACTTGACCAACTCTTTGATTGTTCTTGAGATTGTAGTTTTTAACCTTCATTCTTTTCCATTTATATGCTTTGCAATTCATATATTTGTGTACAAAGTTGGAGCATGCAAAACAATAACCAAGTAAAATGTGAGGATACTTGTTTTTATAAACCTTCCTTGGAGTTGTCTTGAATTCCTTCTTGATAGGTGGAAATGATATTTTGGAGTTTTTGAGCATTCCTTGTATTTTCTTCCTCGTTCTTCTTGAATGTACTGAGAAGAGCAACATCATAAGATTTTGAGCTAACTTTATTTTCTTATTTAGAATAACCAATTCCATTTTTGTTACTTGGATCTCTTTGTGTGGTTATAATCTCATCTAAAATTTTAGAACTATTTTCATTCTAGTTTGAATAAATTTTGCATCAAGCTCTTTTCTAAAGTGAACTAATTCTGCCTCCATTTTTTCACAGATAATTTGTTTTTCTTTAAGAGAATTTTCCAGCCTTTCTTCTATCTTATTTGCATCTTGAATTTGGTGTTTCAGATTGCTCATGATTTTCTTCTTCTCTTTTTCTTTCTGTTCATGCTCTTCCTGTTGTTCAACTACAAAACTTTTCGGCCGTCTATATTTGTTTTTGTATCTTATTAATCCATCCAAAGCACTGAGTAGTTCTTCTTCCATATTAACCTTTGCTTCATCTTCTGACTCTTCCTTATGCTCAATTTCTTCTATCTCATTAGGCTCTTCAATAACTAGAAAAAGGACTTCATCATCACTGTCACTAACCTCAGATGAACTGTCGTCTTCTTCTTTTGAATATAAATTATTTTTTCCTTTTAAATTTTTCTTATAGTGGAATTTTCCCTTTTTCTAGTTGTATTGTTTGTTTTTTTCATCTTCATATTTAGAGTCTTCCTTGGAATAAGGGCATTTGGCTTGAAAGTGCCCAATTTTGCCACAATTAAAAAATTTGAAGGGAAGCTTGCCTTTGTACTTCCCTGATCCTTTATGAAGTTTTTTTATAAAATTGGCTTCTTCTTAATCAGATTCTTCATTATGGTTAGTCTGAGGTTTTTTCTTTTGATTTTTTGTTCTCTTGGTCACTTTGAAAGTTGCTTCTCCTTTTGGGATATTATCAATATCTAGTCTTAATTCATAGGTTGTGAGGATTCCATACAATTCATCCATGGTAAGATCTTCTAGCTTCTCTCGGTCTTAAAAAGTGAATACTTTCAGATTATATGCCATAGGAAGTGTACTTAGTATCTTTTCAACTAACTCATAGTCGGGTACTTCTAGACCCAAACCTTGGATCACATTAACAAGATTCTCAACTCTTTCGAAGTACTCTGAAATATTTTATTCATCCTTCATTTTAGGATTTCATATTGTACTTTGAGAGATTGAATTTTTTCCATCTTTACTTTGGAGTCTCCTGCATATATGGTTTCCAGTTTGTCCCCGATCTCTTTTTCACTTTTATAGGTCAGTACTTTTGCAAGAAATTTCTTACTTATTCCAGATTGTAATGTATTTAAGGCCTTTGCATGTTCCCAAAATTTCTTCATTTTTTCTGCTTTTGTGGGAGTGTCTTTTGGAACATTATATCCTTCTTCAACTAATGCCCAAACTTCCAGACCAATGTACATTAGATAGTTTTTCATTCTAATCTTCCAGAAAACATGGTCTTCACCATCACATATGGGGACTCTTTTTGACATCTTCATTTGCTAATCCATAGTGATTGTAATAAGATCTTCCTTCCAGTGGTTAAATTGTGGTGAAGGATTCCGCTCTGATACCAATTGATGAATCAGGTCTTGTCACTAGGAGGGGGGGGTGAATCAGTGACAGAAATTAAACACAATTTCTTTTATTTTAGCAAATGTAAAAAAAAATTTAGACACAATGTTTTAACATGGAACCCAATAAGGTAAACCACCAACACATTTATATTACCTGTAAAACTTTGTTTTTACCATATGCAATAGTTATTTGCAAGCACCCACTTCCTGGAGACCATAGTCCCTAAGTTTCTCAGCCATTATTGGAGGATGCACCCACACCCTGGTTTCTTCCTGCACATATAGACAAGGATACTCCAATACCCTAATTCTCCAGCCACTACTGGAAGGAGGATAATACCTCCTTGCAGCCATGTAGCTTTACCTAGCACCACGTCCCTTCCACCCTTGTATGTATTTTTATCAGATTCCAGATCTTCTTTAAAAAACCATGTCTATTGTTACTTTGCTTTGGTCTCTGTCTTATGCTTTGGATGCATAGATCTGGATGACAGAGACACTATACTTGCCATTTGATCTTTATCCTTCAATCATCTTTTCAAACCATACACACGCCCTTTTAACATGGTGATTCTTCAGGTCTCTGTTCTAACCATCACACCTTTACCAAACAGACTTCATTCTTTTCTCCTTCACACCTCTTCAAATATCTATTAATTTATTTAATCATTTAGATTATATCTTTGTTGTGTCTTTGTTATATTACTGATTTTTAATTAATTACTTAATTAAACTCTACGATGTTCTCATGTCTTTGAGATTCTTCCATTCGTAAGCTTGCTGGCGTTATCATCTTTGGCTGCAGGTTTTCCTTTCTTTCAGGCTTCATCATCTCTGGCTGCTGGGCGTGTTTCTCTCTCAACACTCAGGATTTACCTTCCATCCATGGGCTTCATTATCATGCGGGCACTGGCATTTCCATACTTTCCTTTCCTCCTTCCTCTTTTCAGACTGGCCTTTCCGTAAGCTCCTTTCTGCACTGCGGAAGGCGGAAATAGAAAACTCAACTTTTCTAAGACTTCGTCTTTTTTGTTTTTCACCTTTCCACTTTCCAGAATGGCCTTTCCCCAGGCTCCTTTCCGCACTTCAGAAAATTAGAAAATCAACTTCCCAGTTTTTCGAACTTTTTCCTTTCCCCCTTTTCACTCATGCAACGGTCCTTCTGTCGTTGTCTTTCCGCACTTGCCTTTTTCGCAGAGTGGGATGTGGAAGTTAGTAACTCAAATTTTCCATGACTTCGACCTTCTGATTTTTGTGGTTCCGCACCCACACTTCCTTTCCTACAATGGTCCTTCCGCCACTGTCTTTCCACACTTTCCCTTTCCACAGGGCGGAATGTGGAAGTCAGAAACTCAACTTTTCCATGACTTTGACCTTTTGATTTCTACGGTTCTACACCTACACTTCCACTCTTCTGCACCATTGATCTGCTTCCAGATGCGGATCACGATCTAACTTTGCAAATTCGTATCTAATCTTTGTGGAAATTAACTACGACTGTAAGATCTTCTGTCAATTCTGATCAACGAAGGAAAATAGAACCAAGTAGATTGCAATTTAAGATTTCACAACCATCTAGATTATTAACCCGCTTGATAGTTATCCCTGAGAAATAGCTTGTGGATCGTTCGATCAGTTTTCCCCTCGAATCAACGGTGGACTCCAAAAAATTTAAAGTGCGTTACATAGAAATTTTGCGCACATTAGAATTTCTTTAGACCGTGTAACTTCTCCCTGTGAAATTACTCCTCAGTCGTAGATCGGCTCTTTCCATGATCTCAAACGTCCAATCCTGCACAAGATTATATCTCAATTTTCAACGATCCTTACAATGATCGATCTGCAGATCCAGAACCCTGCAACAAGGTTACACTGCACAACTCCTCTACAGTCTCCTTCATCTTCAACATGTGGGCTATTGGCATGCAGACTTCGTTGACTTCCATCAATTCCAACCTATATTTCCATGTTTCCAACAATACCAACCAAACTAAGGGGTCTATAGAGTCAGATTTTCTCTTTGCTTCTCAGGATCATCATGGTGTTTACCATAGTTGGAGGTAGAAGCTCCGTTGGGGTCAGGGGAGGGGGGGGGGGGGTTTACCTTCTCAAAACATCCTTGTAGGGGTTGAATCATTTCTAGTAGGGGTCTCCTTGAGTGCTGTAATTGATGGGAAGTTGATTAAAGGTGATTTGTTGGTGGGGGATTTCCTCATTCCCGTGGAAGTGGGATGATTGGATGTTTGGGAAGATTTGTCAAGCTCGACTCTCAGGGGGATTTCATACATTTTCCAATAATCTATGATAAGCCAGGAAAAGACAGGGTTGTGTCATTGAACTCTATTTGGTTTCAAGATTTTACTATTAGGGAAAAAAATAACCAGAATTTGTTTTCTTTCTGATGATTCTGAGGAGGATTCTTCTAGTTGTCAGAAGCTTGCTTTCACTCCTCTTTCCACTCAAATTAAGGAGGTTGCTTTCCACTAAGAAAAAAACTATGTTTTCTGGCCCCTTGGAGCATCACGAGATGCTTCTCCTATTGATTGATGTACCTAATGTCTTTCAATGTTCGAGGGCTAGGGGTCTTCACAAAAGATCAACCCTGAAAAGGATATTTGAACTAGCTCTCCCAAATGTAGTTTCGCTTCAAGAAACCATGCTTCCGACAACCAAGGTATGTGAAATTTTGTTGGGTGTTCTCCCTATTTGGGATTGTTGTGCTTCAGATGCCATTGGTATTTCTAGTGATTTAGAATATTTTTTCCTTTAATGGAAGATTTGAAACCTTTTGCATATGCAGGTGGCATTATTTTGGAAGGAAAGCTCAAGGGTTTTGAGGAGGATTTGAAAATACTTAATTGTTATGGGTCGTATGCTAATTGTCGTGATTTATGGGTGAGGGTTGATGATTATGGTCTTCTTAACCACCCTTTTCTGATTTTGGGTGGGGATCTCAACCTTACGGTGGAAGACAATGATATTTGGGGTGTTTTGGCTAAACATGATCTGCTAGACTTTGTTTTCCAATAGTTCTTTGAAGATAAGAACCTCTTATATGTGGTAAAAAACCCCATTGCCATGACCTAGCACAATGGTAGAGATGGGGATGTGATAATCTCAAAACGTTTGGATCAATTTCTCCTGGATGAAGGTCTTTCATTTTCACTCTTGGACTATTAAATCAATGGTTTTAGATCACTTCCCTATTTTTTTACAACTTGGTCTAGAAAAGAAGCGCTCTTTCTTCCCTTTCATATTTAATCATGTCTGGTTGGTCTTTGAAGATTTCTCCAAATTGATTCACAATTTTTGGACTTCATATACTCTTGATGCAAATGTATTTGTCATGGTTGGTTTTTCAGGGGAAGTTGCATAAACTTAAGTGGGTGGTATCTCATTGGGAGGCTCATTAAAATCAAGAATTGAGACAAGACCTCCCTCTTATCGAAGAAGAAATCTTAGACATTTTTAAAGGAAACCACAATGGGGTGTTTTCACAGAAGGATATGGACGACTTGAAGCGGCTGGAAGAGAAGAAAAAATACTTGAAAATTGAAGCATAATCTTGTCGCTTGAAAAGCAAGGCGGTTTGGCTATGTTAGAATAATCCGTCAGGATTATTGTAAATAAATAATAGGAATATGAATAGCTAGGAAGGCGAAGAGGCTGGTAATCAACCGCCTCATGAAATGTATAAATATAGGCATTTGCATTTGAATAATTAATTGGAATCGAGAGTTATACCTAACAAGTGGTATCAGAGCAGGGTTGTCTGCCATAACTCCTGCTGCATCTCTGCCTGGCATTCTGCTTGCCATTCCACTGCCAGACTGCTCCATCAGTCTGCCAGTCGAGTCGCATGCAAATTCCTTCATGATTGAGTTTGTGTGCTGAGGAAACCCTAAACCCTACCAACGTTTTGTATGTGTATTTTTCTACATAAGTTTAAGATTGCTGAGACTGTCCATTTTAGTGACAGCGTATTTTTTGTGTCATTCTATCAATTTTTGAAGGCTGCCTGCCTGGAGACTGCAGCCTTGCTTGAAGGCTGCGACCTGTGATTGTTTTGAAGTTTGCGTTGTGCTGGAGACTGCGCACAATTGAAGACTGCGCACCACTTTGATATATTGTGATATATGTTGAGAACCAGCCTGAACCCTAACTTTGTTGAAGTATTGATAGAAATACATATATATTGCTGCCTCGTGTTTTTCTCTCTTTGGAAAAGATATCGACTTACTGCCTGGTGTTTTTTCAAATTTCTGCATTGAAGTGGTTATTGGAATCGATATAGCTTCACTGAGGGTCCCTATGTTACGGCAAGCTGTTGCTATATTCCACCCTGTTGGCAAGTGGGCATGAGCTCCGGTTGCTGCCTGCGACTGCGCAGATTGAAGAGAACTGTTCACAACATAATGTGTGCTGAAGACCAGCGTTGGAGGAGGCTGTATGGAAGATACTGCGTTGAGTATTGATCGAGTATATCTGAAGACGCGTTGATACTGCACTGCTGCGTTGAGAGACTGCGAGCTCAACCCTAATTCTTTCACGCTACAACCATATTGTGTGCCTCTACTGCGATTTTAAAGAACCTTACAGCCTGGAGGAAACACAGTGATCTTGACCTAGATCGTTGGTGGAGAGTCATGCCTTCATCAACTACGTGGAGACTGTTTGAAGAGCCGCTGGCTGCGCTGGAGGAGACAGCTGCAGAAAATATGTATGCTGGAGATTATCTGCGTTGAGGCTAGGGTGGAAACCCTAAATTTTTGAGGGTGCGTGGAATAGTCTGTTTGTTTGAAGGCTCACTCCTTTAATGCTGCGTGGAGGCACTCATGCATGACTGCGTTAACATACTGCGTTAATATACTGATTCAAAGCCTGATAATATACTGCGTTAATATGCTGCATTAATATTTTGTGCAGTATACAAGCCTGCGTTAATATACTGATCTTCCTGTGGCATTTATTCATTTATATTGTTATAAGTATATATATGTATGAGGAGCGAGAAGCCATATTTATTCATTTATATATTGTTATAACCATATATATATAAGTATATATGGTTATTGAGAATTCAACGTAACCTAACAATAGCAGCGTTGAGTCATTTCTACTTTTTTGGGAATGCTCGAGTGGTACCTGTTGCATAGCAAGGAGTAAATCTAAATCGATTCAGTTGGACTATAGAGACCGTGTATACAAACATTGAGCTCAACATGAGAGCTGTGTGAAAGCTTTGCGTTGAATACTGAATAGTGAAGCTGTGTGAAAGCTGTGCGTTGAAGACTCAATGGTGAAGCTGTGCATTGAAGACTGAATACTATGCTGAGTTGAAGAGCTGCTGCGTGGTGGACCTGCCTGCTGATGCGTGTGCTATGTTCTGCTGAGTAGAGAAGAGCTGCTTGATGGAGTCCTTTGGGTGTGTTGACCAAAGAACTCATTTCTCTGGGTGCTGCTACAAGCCTGTTTCAAGATAATATATTGTGGTATTATTGTAATTTTTTTCATAAAAAGATTTGAATTGTCCATGTAAAACCACACTCTAAAGTAAATTACATGGAGATTCTTTGAAAGCCTTCTAATCTTGCGTTTCTTTGAGAGCTGTGCCTCTCCCTCACCATCACTAGTGGTGAATTATCTGCTTATGAACTTATTGACAGCATATTTTCTCTGCAAATGAACTTATTGTAAATCACCTTGGCAGAGACTGTAGACCTGCAAGGTTATTATTTTTCTGTTTCTCTTTGTAAATTACAGTTGTAAAGATGCACTCTCTGGCATCTAGTATTGGTGCTGCCCTTGCCGGCAAAGACCAATCCAAAGACCCTTCCAAGGGAGATTGCGGCAAAGAGAAAGGCAGAAGAAGAAGAAATTTCAGAGGCAGAGGGGGCATAAGCAAAAGATCAGACTTGCAGTGCAAGCGTTGCGGAAAGACTGGGCACACATCAGATCAGTGTTGGGCTTCATGGGATTCCATCAAAGATAAGCATAACCAGAAGACAGATGACCAAGATGCTAGTAAATTTTCTGATTCTTGTATTGTTGCAA